>JABASC010001629.1:0-21962 GCA_019776185.1 Plutomurus gul | reverse complement strand
CAGCAACAAATTAAGAAAGTAATTTTAGTAATTCAGGAAGTACAAGCATAAACGAATAATGCATGGAATGGAATTGTATTGTACAATATTTTCAGCGTTATGGTCGCATAATATTATGAATAAAAACATACGTTGATGTAGCAGGAGATTTGGCTTCAATGATTACACTTTTATCACCCTTTTCATCACGATCATCATCATTTGATTTTGTAGCTATACTGTTTTCTACTTTTTCATCTTTACGCGCAGACATAGCTTCCATCAACTCTTCCGCAGACCACGGTGAACCGAAACTAAAGTTACGTTTATCGTGGTTGGATGTGCTGCTTGTTGAATCGTTTTTGATTGTTGAAGGGACCTTTAGTGGTGCAGCATGGATTCGATTCAAATTACGACGAATTTTTCCTCCTCCGATTGGTTTATCAATATCGCCATAAGCAGTACTTTCAAAATGACTACTGGAAAAAATCAAAGAATGAAAGGACACATGTTAAACACTTTACAGATCGGATAGCATTTAACTTAAATCAAATTAATGCAAAACTTTTCATACGTGTCATCAGTGTTAGTTGCGGAATCAACTAGTTTAGGTAAACTCCTCAAAGAGATATTGTTAGAAATGGATGGAGATGTTACAATTTTTGCTGAAGATGGTAAGAGTGGAGATCTCATTATGGGCGGGCCACCATAATCAATATTTCTTCTCAAATTAGCAAACGATGGTTTTATAGGTTCTAAAAAAATACCACAAAAGTTTCTTTCTGAGAATGAAACAAACTCCAAATTAAAACGTTTATTAAATAGGAAGTTGTCACGCACTAATGGAGTCTATGGGAACTCTTTTCGCATTTGCTACCGGAGTTGACATGCTAGCAAGAGTTTCAATTATTTTCTGCGCCGTACTTGTCACGTTGGGATCAGAGACATCCTAAATTAATGCAACAAAATTATACTAGCTCGTTAATGAACAGTTTTTAATTGTTACAGTGTCAAGTCTACAACTGATGAATTCAACAATTTTTAAAAACATTACGTGTCCCTGCTTTCTAGGTCGAAGGACGACAGGTGTAACTTGTTTTCTTGGTGGCAACGAATACGGACTGAACCTATCCGAAGGTTTATTGTCAACGTATCCAATAGGTTTCGTAAAGCTATTACGACGAAAGCTTCCGTAAGTTCTTTCCATGCTTATGTCTTGAAAATTGCCAGATTGGTGGGGAGAAGGCGATAATTTGCTTAAATAATTCTCTGAAAATAGAATTTTATTAGATTTAAAAAAAGCTACTTCATTATAAAATTTAAATACAATTTCAAATAGTGTAGAAAACTAGAATGATAAAGCTATTTTGGAGAACTTACTTGAATTATTAAAGGGTGACCTGCTAATTTCACTACTGTCAAACTCTGCATTATCTTTCCGAATTTTCTTATTTGGCTGAACAGAATCTTCTGACGGTCTTTCGCCGGGGGACAAATCATGCTTTTTTGATGAGCTTTGCATCATTAGTTATCGCCTATTTTCAGAATTAAGCTGCCTAAACACTTTACTAAAACTATTAAACTGTGATGTGTTAAATATACAAAAAATTTGTAAAATTAGATTACGAAAATATTTTATCGTGAAAAATTCCAAATCTGCCTCTGCATAATATTCGGCGGGATGGATATTTGAGATTTGTGCATGAAATCATTGCGTTTGTGTGTGTGTGTGTGTATTATGTGTGTGTTGTGCACTGTGTGCGTGCTTGCAGTATTCTACAAATTCTATACAGACTGAACAGGTGCAGATTTTAGATCTACATTTCACTTGGTGTATTAAGGACCCAAGGAATATTTAACTAAAAACTATAGTAGATATTCCTTTACAAGAAATTAAGGAATATCGTTTGTTTCACCACATTCGATTTACAAATCCCCTTCGTCAGTGTAATTTCTTGCGGTAAATACCACAAGAACAATGACAATATTGTCATAAATAGCATAGATATGACCAAGATACAAGATGGAAGCATCTATATTTTGGGTATTTTGGGGATCTTGTATCTTTTACAGAGATGGCAATTTTGGGTGAACTGAACTTTCGCTACAAGTTTTACAATTGTCTGACTTCTAACTCTAACTTATGATTATGATTACCTGTCCGACTTCTTGAGGATGTTAAAGTTAACGTTGAATAAAACAGATGCAACTGTGTAAAAGAGTTGCGTGGAAATCAGTGAATTATGAACTACTGTTAGTAAAGTGCGAAGTCAATTGTATTATAGTTGTAATAATAATAACAATATATAAATATAATAACATAATAATAATGTAATAATAATATATAATGGGGGTTCTCACGATTCGTTATAATACATAAGAATCATGAGCATCCCATTTGGTGAAACTACTTTATTCTAGTTTACAACTATTTCTTAGTCATTTGAAGACACCCGCCACAGCAGTGACTTTGAATCTGGTATTTAATTAATGGGTGGAGCGAATGGCCGCTAAAACTAGGGTCTACGTAGCTACTAGGCCTTCGGAACCCGCGTGACTGCGTCACGCAAGTAATTCCCATGAATTTTTTTGTGAAATGGGGAATTATTTGAATTATGTAGACATGGATAAGTGCAGTGCAGCAGTTAGTATGTATAATATTACTATACTTCTCTCTTAATGCTTCTTATGACTTCTATTTTAGCAATAATTAAAATAATGAAATGCTTTAGAGTTGAATTCAAAATAAAAAGAATTTTCAGGTGTCGATTAAAATAAATTTGATGCTGTAAATGAAAATGATGGCTTCAATTCGGTAGTTATGAATACAATTAATTTTCTGAAGAATCAGGGTGACCAACCGTCCCCCTTACAGTCTCCCATTGAGAGGGCCAGTCCCCCTTTCGAAAACGTGTACCCCTTCGTACCCCTTTCGAGCACAATGTCCCCCTTGTCCCCCTTTGGCCAGCTTAGAGGAAAGTTTTGCAAAATGCAATGGAATTCCCCAAACTTGAGACTACACAGAGAATGCTTTACAAATGATCTGTAAACATTATCTCCCCCTAGTGCCAATTTTCTTTAGATTTCGTTCAAAATTCACAAATTTTCTTTAAAAAAATGTGATTTATGTACATATTTTGTGATTTTGACCAAAAAATTTCAACCTTATGGCCGAATTCCTTCTGTAGGTTCGGTCCTTGTTCTTAGAGAGTAGAGAATAATTGAGAAAATTGGAAACTGACGATGAACTGTTAAAACAAGTTCATTCTAACAAGACAAGGAGACATTTTCAAGAGATATCCGGTTTCGGAACTTCAACTTATTCGTGTAGTTCGTTCGTTGGTCCCCATACTGGTTCAACCCCACTGGTTTCGCCCAAAAAAAAATTCAAAGCGAAAAAAATCTTTCGAATATTGCATTTACATGAAAGTACCAGGCCTTAAGAAATTCGAATTTTTTGAATTTTCGAAAGTTTCATCGACATTTTTCTCATAAACAAGGAGTTTTTTTGGGGGGGAAAGCCTTTGGAGCTCAACAGTTGTGGGGACCCACTACACGCACATATAGTTGAAATTCCGAAATCGGATGGGGACAATATCTCCTTACAGTAAAGTAAGCTACCTATTTCATTTTTATACTTTCCTCTAAAATGATAAAATGTTCCCCTTTCACTTGGTAAAAGTTTTGTTCATTCAATGTTTTTCACTAAAATTTTACCGACCTTTGGCTCCGTAAAAATATGATCACCCTGTGAAGAATGTATTCATCAAATTGTAGTTTTGGGCTGAAATTATCAAAAAAGCAAAACAGCAATAAACCGTCAATTCCTTTATAAATAAAAAAGCAATTTCTATAAAGCATGCTTCTCTCCTTAAGGGTGGCAGTACCCTGGCTATCATGCATCGGAAAAGCAGTTTTTACTGTGCAAACAAAAGCGTCACCAGTAACTTCTTTTACAAATGGATCGAATCATTTTAGACTGAAAGACGGTATTAAAGACTTGAATTAGATATCGTTTAATATGTCACCGATGACAAGAAAAGTCTTAAATTCAACAAAGGAACTTGGGTGTACGTAATACAGTGGGTATTTCAGGGTTTGAAGTAGTACTCATCACAAAACTTGCAATGCAACTTTAGTGAAATGTATTCATTCTGGCTAATTTTAAATATTAAAAAAAATGATAGCAGAATCGCCCGATCGGTTTATACAGCTTGCTATAATATGGAAACGAATTTGGTGGACCAATCTGAAAAAATACAAATACAAACCGCGAATGGAACCGTACTGCAAATGCAAAGTACCATGCAATTCGAAGATTCCAGCCAAATAATGGAAAAGTTAGTTCACATTAGACAATCTACGATGGAGACTGCGGATACTCTCTCTTGCTCCACGATTTATACCACATACATACATATATGGTGTATACCGCCTTATATTAGATAAATATCTATGTGTATATCATAGATTTGGTATAAATCGTGTGTCTTTCGTTGATCTTGGTGTATAACGAGACGCACGTACTTCAGAAATTCTTGACGAAGACGTGAATATTTAGCAGACATTTTCTAGTTAAATATTTTGAAATAATTATTCATTCTTTGATTTGTTAGGAACCGCACTGGTGAGATCTCTTCAGATCGAAACAACGTTGTCTGCAGTGATAATTTAATAATTCTACTGACTTTATGAATTTATGGAGAACAAGTATTAACTGCTTTCCCAGTTTCGTAATCGAACTCCACCAACATCCATCGAATTTTTGATGCATATACTAATCTTTGCAGAAACAGTCATTATTTTCAGAGGGTATTCTCCTTAAGGAGTATATATTATGGTGTAGTATATTTAAACTATGAATGATTAAAATACTTCGGTTGGCATATCATATCTTATCTGTTTCTATGATTATTAACGCATTAACGCGTACATGAATTCGTCATCAACAGTATTTTATGGGATAAATTCAGTTTGATACATAGCGTAGATATTGCTGACATTTCAACGTCAAAGTACCAAAATTTATAACCGAATAGATGTAATCTGTATTATAGTAGTAGGTGTAGTAGGTAGTAAATGCATGTTCACTGAAAGCTTTGGTGAAATGTGTAATAGGGCCCAAATTAAATAAAAGGTAAAAATTGAATTTTGATATCTTAATAGCAAGTAATACTTTATTTACGAAATGTACATAAGTCTACCATGTAACATCATCAATGAGGTTCAAGGGCTTTACTAGACTTTTTGGAAAAAGTCAATCAAAGTCTATGGAAATGAGACGTAATTGCGTTGAGAAATATACAACAAGTGATCTACGTAGTACATTAATAACCAATTTTCTTTGAACAAGTCCCCAAGGAATTAATTTTTTTGGA
The DNA here is from genome assembly GCA_019776185.1 of Plutomurus gul. Lineage (NCBI taxonomy): Eukaryota > Metazoa > Arthropoda > Collembola > Entomobryomorpha > Tomoceridae > Plutomurus > Plutomurus gul. The sequence goes on along the minus strand of JABASC010001629.1, from coordinate 16,605 downwards.
TAATTTCTCAATGCTGTAACGATTATATTGTTTATAAATGACACGAACAACGACACAAAAAAATCACCCGAATGACACTCGAAATTTTTTGTTTCGAAATACGTTTTACAGTTACAAAGACAATACAATTACAATAGAATAATACAATAATGTCCGTGAATGAAACCTATTTTCTCTGTATTCTTTATTTCCATTGGTATAAAAAAGCTCAGTTTTGTTAGCGTATCAGAATTTCTATTTATGTATCATCTTAAATACATTGTAGTCTGTTCACTGTATATCAACACAATAATTATTAGATCATTTCAACGAATCAATTACGCACTTTTCTGCGCATTTAATATAATAACTACAAAGCGTAAATAAATTATCATCATCATAACAATTTCTACCATTGCTTCACTCATTCCTCCTTTTGATTTCTCTTTTTATGTGTGCTCATCTATAATTATGTAGCTGCGTCTACTCATCTTTATTAATCTACTTGGATTACTTCTCTTCATCTGACTCGTTTTTTATTACAACCTATACAGCAGCAGAGTACAAACTACTATCGCTATACTCCTCACCCCACTAAAACTGAATCTATAGGTATCCTTTGTTTGCTTCCCTATCTAATAATTTGTTTCCTATATTATATATATATATATTATTATTATTGTAGTCTTATCAAAGAATTATGTATTTTCTCCTAATTAGCTTTTATACAATGTATGTCGCTAGGTATGTATTTATTTTGTATTGTAGCGTCATCGAATTCAGCATTAATTGGCTTGGCGCGGTTTTAATTTGATTCATCTACTTTTATACCATTTTTGAGTCTATGTATTTACATTTTTTGTGTCGTACGTAGAGGTTTAATGTATCCTTCTGTGAATTATTTACGTGTAGTTTTTGTGAGATTGTGACTGTGTGTGTGGTTTGAAAAAATTGATTTTCTTCTTCTCTCTCTCTTTCTCTCCCTCTCTCTCTCTCTCTTGCATATTATTTTCATTTGTGACCAGACTGTTTTAATATAATTTTTACTCTCTATCTGTATTGTATAATATCTGTATGACTAATGAGTGCATATAGATACAGTTAGATAGTTTTTATTTTGCATGTAGTAGTAGGAGTAGAGTTTACCTTTTGTTGGGTATACTATGGTATATTTCTATGCATGTTTGTTTACGCTGTAAATCTTGATTGACCCTTATTATTGTAGTTTGCATGTTGCTTGTAATAATTTAATATATATATATATGTAGTATGTGTATGGCAACTTTTTCAAGTTTACTTATTTTTTATCTGTGACAATCTCCGTTATACATTAAATTTAAAAATTACATTACAAGATACACAGTGTTACAGCATTGTAATACAATTTGTTGGTGGTAACAAAGTCCCTTTTTGTTGTGAGTACCTTGTCATCATCGTCATCATAGTCAACAGATATCAGTTTCAGTTTCCTTCTAATTAACCCTATTATATATCTACATATAATAATATCATTATCCTCTACAATTTACAATTTATTTATATTATAATGTAAGTATTTATAGTTCAGTTAGTATCTAATTATGATATGAGTTTTTATAGTTTATTTCTCTTTTAAATTTTCTTATCAAATGAATCAACTCTAGCACTACTGAGCAATAGTTTTTCAAGCTATTCACTTTCTCATTAATTCGACTACGGATTATAATATTATCTCGACTTTTTTAATTTTCGCTCGTGGAAATATTTCTTATATTCATTTACTCTTTTCACCCTTTTAACTTCTCTATCTTTTCATTAAAGATCTGATTGACTTACTTTTACGTTCTTACATACATAGCATGCACTTGATTTACTCCAACGTGTTTGGTTGACAATCTGCACTAAGAAGAATATGTATGCATATAAGATTCCCAAAAGGAGATCGCCAGTTCCTCTCGTGAAAATCAAGTACTAGTAGTACAACAGGTATATTTTTGGAGAGAAAAGAAAGAGAAGTGTATCAAAGGTTATGAAGGATATGAAATGTATTATTTTCTTAAGAACGGAGGTGGATAAAAAAACACTCGATTTTTTGGCATCAAGATAGACATTACAACACTGAATATTATTTTGTGCTAGTAGTGTATTTTTAACATTTCACTGGAGAATTAAAACCAAGCGTGGTTGTCGAGGTTCGAATCCTCACTTGGTCATTATTCTGCATAACAAAGTCTCATGAAAATCAGTGAATTTTTTGCGGCAATTTTTTTCATTCCCCTTCTGAGTTGTTAAAAGTTGTTTTTATGTGACGACAATTATGAGGGTTTATCAATAGAAAACTCTCTCTCCCTTTCTTTCTCTGTTCTCTATACAAAAATATTCCGCGATGGTAATAAACTTTGCTTTCATCTCTTATAACTGCTTTGTAGGTTTATAACATTGATTTTGGCCTCGGACTAGAATACTTTAACTGTTTTCCGTACAGCGTTTCCTGCTTTTTCCGTTTTTCTTTTCTGGTGGTGGCTCATTATTCACTTCTCTTAAATCTTCTGTTTACATGGGGCCACCTGAAAACAACACCACACACTGACATAACGTCAATTCGGAGCTTACCCTTTAGTTCTTACATATTTAGTAGACGCAATAAGTACATTATAGCAAACTAAACAACTAAATTGTTATTCATCTCTGGAATAATTCTATTACATGATTACATTTATACATTTTTTTAATGAAAAGATGTGAATTAAAAAGATCGTGCATACACTACACATGTAATTTAAAATAATATATTATGAATTCTCGTCATAACGGGATCAATAAATTACCATGCGTGAGTATGAGGTGATTAGAAGAGAGTTTTCAAAAAATTAATACGGCCTGGATGCATCCTTTGGCCGCTTTAATTGAACTTTAAGCCTCTTCATACCGATTTGAAAACCATTCATGGCTTGGATGGCAGCTTGTGCGCTGGCCGGATTGTCGAAACTCACAAAACCTAACAGTCCATCACCACACAATGTTAGCTCCATCCCATACAGTACAACAGTACATACTACATTTACTTTTACAACCACGTTACACTACTATTTACATAAAGCTCTATTAACGAAACAGCTAATTATGTAGGATGGATTTGGCATTTGTGATATTGGCGCGTGATCTTCGATAGTAGAATGAAACGTAAGCAGAGTAGATATAAGAAGACGCATCAAAAACTTGTGGCACAAAAGGCAAAATTAAACTGGAAAATCAGAAGATAATTTCTTTTATCAAATTACAAAAGCAAAAAGTACCACCACCACTTTAATCTTCTCGAAACAGTTTAAAAGCTGGAAATTGTCGAAGGTGCGACAGAAAGTCTATCTATATAGTTCATTAATAATATGAAAATACTACTTTGAAGCTGTATATAATAAGATTCTTCATCTACGTGGAGTAATTATATTTTCATGTGTTATTGATGGCACTGGTCGTTCACTTTCAAGAGTTGTACGCGAATACGTAGTAATAATACATAGTACTGTAGTGGAAATCCAGTTCGAATGCTTAATTGTCAAAGATTCATCAAAAATTCCAATGTGTGGCTGGTAGTAGGAGATTGAAATTGAAAAAATACGATACAATAATAAATCAATTTTGTTGAAACGATACTTTACAAATAAAACTATACACCATTATATAAATACGTATCCTGTGCTATTTGTAGATTGGTAGCCGGGACACGTGGAAGGAGTAGGATTCGACACGGAGAGGAAAGACAGTGGGGGAAACATATATACATGTAAATGAGAAAACACTGAATAGACAAAATAATTTATAATGTCCATATATGAATTCATCAATTACAGAGAATATGTAGAAAATTAGAAAAGAGCTAACCAAAGCATTTGGACTGATTGGTAGCTCTGTCAATGAAGACTTTGGACGAGATGACATTTCCGAAAGGAAGGAACATCTGCATGAGTTCAGCATCGCCGAATTCCTGAGGTAAATGATAAATGAAAAGGTTGCAACCGTCTGGCCCCGAGATGGAACAACCTATTTTTCAAAAAACACACAAAAAAACGAGACCCACACCGTGCGATATGACACCAATAGTTGTACACCGAAAAGCAACCAGTCTCCGCTTTACAGTTTAATAAAAACAGCTAACAAAATACAGAAAATGCTACAAACTAGAGTTTTGTTGGAGTACCCACAAAACTCTAGTTCCTAAAATTCTTAGCTTCTGACTCTAAGAGTTATCAAGGGTCGACATACACTGACTATTTGCGATTATGCTATACTTTTAGAGGCGGTAACAAATATACCTACTACGTATTTACATATAATATGTACTCGTATAATAACATAACGCACATAAATGTACCATGTTTAGGGCAACTTTTCATCTCCACAAAAATACTCTCCACATTGTCTCTTATTACTCCTTTTTTGCCATTGATAATAGCAAATGATAACATGTTTTGTCAAATAGAAATGCTGTATAGCCACACATTAAGAGCGAATTCTGAAGATGTCAGAAAATTCAAAAAGTTAAGTCACACCATATTTCGCATAACTGCAAGAAATTTTTTAACAAATGGACAAAAAAAAACAAAATTCTAATTGCTTGCCCCTCAAAATTCATCATGCACACACCTTCATGAGCATGAGAATATAAAAAATATAAATTGAAAAAATTAATAGTTTATAAAAAATTCAGCACCCTGTACACGTCGTTAGTGTTGTGAGAGAGAAATATTATGGCATTGCCCTTCAAAATGTAATGTGAGTGGTTTTAGAAGTGAAAAAAGACCCGATTGTGTTGAGTTTGTGATGTCCAACAGGTTGCAGCCTTCCTCAACCCTCCATATATATAATTTGGCACGAGAAACATTTTAGGTAGGCAAAAGATGAAGCGGACGATAAAAAATTCAGTATTAATTCTGTCTTGAAAGCCAAGAGAATCCCCAAAGATGCAATGATTATAATATTTAAGAAGCAGACTGAGAGAGAACATTTGTTTGCACGTATAATATAGATGGAGAAGTCAAGTACACAGTTGCAGTAGGGTGACCCGACCACTGACGACAGTTTTATAGAGTTGAGATGGAAGAGTAAAGACATTGGGAAGTATATACAATATATATACATATATAGATATAGGTTACCTTGAAATAAGAGATTGTTGTGATAGTGAGTGAGTTGAAATGAGATAGTTTAGGGTTACTTTTCTACTCGTTTAAAACTAAATAAATAATTATGCGAGGAAAGCATTGTAGGGGTGTCTATAGTTGTTGTCTACAACTTATTACGGTCACAGTCTACGGTTTTGAAAGCTAATATCGAAAGTGCATGTACAATTCCCCCAAGAGGGAATCGAGGAGAGAGCCTATCTCTATGAGTAAAATAACAAGTATGAACTGAAACAAAAACAGATAAAGGAATACAAACTAGACAGCACACATAAGAATTATAAATGGCTCACGTTGTTGGCAAAGGAAATGACATGGTCCACGCACGATGTCCAGTCATAGGTTTTTTTTAACGAGTTGGAGTTTATGGTTGACCCGACCCAAAATATCAATAAACACACAAAAATATTTTCCAGTACGTTACAGAATCCTCAATCTGACGCGTTTGTTACAATTTTACGGTTAGCTGCTTCTTTTAGAGACAAAACTACAAAGTATAATACATAATAAATAACACAATGGAATAATAATAATACTAATAAACAGAATTAAACAACTAGCAAAAATTCCACCGTAAGCTCTACATAAATGGTAAATGACAAAAAATAGTAAATTTGTAAATAAATGGTAATTAATGCAGCACTACACAGATAAGGTGTATTAAAATGTAAACAAATAATATCACATCAAGCTTTATACACATAATTATATAGTTACTTCTTTATGCTGACTTGTTTATAATTTGTGCACCTCATTTTTACACAAGCTAGCACGTACACAGAGTGAGTGAACGTTGTTTGTTATTGTGGGCTACTAGGTAGTACAAAGGAACATCATTGTTGACAATGCATGGTTGGAGGTAGCATGTAGTAGCTAGAATTACGTCCGTCCGAGTTGACAATGCTTGAAGACGAAGAAGAGAGGGACACATAGATAGCAACTACTTACAACTAGTTACTGGAAGGAAGTACTAATAGTAAGTATTACTTATATTGAACGACAAGCCATCGTAAGTAAGAAGTAGTAGTAGTAGTAGATAAAAGCGAGTTGCAAGCAGGTTTGGGATGCTGTAGCAATTCTATTTTATGGATATTTTAAGCTGGCGGCTGGCCGTGGTATTAATTAATTCAAAATTACTTGATCAGTAATTGAAATAGCTGCAGCTCCACTATTTAGACGTACAGGACAGTACATACGACGAATATAAGTATATACCTAATAACATGTATATAGTATTACTACAATAAATGATTGCATTGAATAATAAGTAGATATTCAAGAGTTTCCTACGCCAATGCCAACTCAAAATCTCAATGTGACTTTTTTGCTTGCCCATCAACTACATTGATGCAATTCACTCGCTGACAGGCACACATGTTGCTAATAATTGTTCAAAAATCGGTATAAATGGCTGTGCCTCCCATATCGCTACTTAATAGAGTAAATATAATAGACAGTACAATCTCTACAAAAAAGGAACATACAAATACGCAGAAACGGATTGATTCTCAATTAATACTTAATACAGGAGTGTCCAAAAATGAATATTCGCCATGGTGGTAGCCTTCTCTTTGTTTGTTTGTTTGTTCTGAGGTGATGACTAATGAAATTAGTGGGCGGGAAACAATTAAATTTTCATTGATTTCATTGTTGTAAAAAGGGAGAGGTGAAAGAGTGTGGCACGAAAAGGAGGCTGCTGGGAGCGTTATACATTTTTGGTCACAAAAGATATTTGTGTGGACTCGAACCAGAAGTCAGTATACCTTCACGAGATGATCCAGAGACGGACGCAGTGGTAGAATTGGATGAAGAGTGATGTGGATGAATGAGCCCAAGAGCTGCGGCTGCGGCAGCAGCCACAGAGGAAGCATGTTGTGGATGTGTGGCCATGTAGCCACCACCGCCCCCCACAGGAGTTGTGGCTCCCATCATCATTTGGTTGTAGTAGTTGTCCACACACATACCACCACCAACATAACGCCACAACAATACACCATCACTTTTTCATCCATTTAACAATGAACATTTAACATAGATCTAAGTCAAGCGATGGCTATTTTGTCAACTGAACTCGACACTCATCAATCAAATCAGATCGTTCTAATGATTCCATATAATTCAGCCATGAGAGAACATTAAAAGCAAAACACACAAAGGGAATAAACGTCAAAAAAATTCGTTCTTGCTATTCGAATAACAACAGATGTGTGACAAAAATAATGAATTGGGCAAGAAAATAATCTCAAAGAAGAAATATTGAAGTTTCTGTGTGTATGGTGTGATGTTACAAGGGAAGTACACATAACATATACATTTATACAAGTGTGTGATTATTACTTCCCTTTGCTGAATTGAATAATTTTACACGCACGGTTCTATGTTTAACCCTCAGAGAACAATGACACATTAAAAGAGCAGGCTGAATGTATAAGTCAAATATATAATAATAATAATATAATCATAATAATAATAATAATAACAATAATAATAATATAAAACAGTTAGAACATTGAATGAAGCTTATAAGAAGCCTGACACACATCCAAAGAGAGAGAGAGAGAACAGAGTACATCGCATGCAGGTGGTCATGTTCACGTAATCACACTAGTTATAAGGAGTCATTAGTGATTCTCGAGGTTTTCCCTAAAAGGGGATCAAGAATACGAATGAAATAAATATTTACCAACACCGTGGTAAGGCTGGAGTGCGGCGGCAGCCGCGGCAGCGCTGGCCGCCGCCGCTGCTACATCTCCGTTCGGTAACCCTTGGCCCAAGATTCCCGGTGGTAGCACGTCCACGTACAATATCTGGCCGTCAGAGCCATGACCTCCACCGTGGTGGGAAGCGGGATGTGGACCATTTCCGGACGCACGCATATCTGGCGACCCTTCAACAAAAATTTCCAATTCTAAACACGAAGTCAGGCACACGCTGCATTATTGATATATGGAGCCCACATAAACGTATTTTACTACCGTAGCCAGACGGAGACGTAAACCCATTGTAGAGATCGTTCCCGTTATGGTGATGGTGACCTGGAGGAGCCGACAAACGAGTCCCAAGATCGTGACCACCTGTCAGTAAAGTGTATCATTACTCCAGAAAACACATGGTATATTTTTGTACTTGAAAATTGTACCGGGAGTGTTGGAGCCGTGTCCGCTTGTGTTGAGACCATTGAGTCCAGCTGCTGCCATAAGATATGAAGGGTTTGCTCCCCCTGCTGCGGCTGCTGCTACAGCGGCTTGTTGGTGCGCTGCAGCCATGATAGCCGCCTACACAAACAAAATCAATCAAAATATTGCAATTTTTTTCTCCCATCTATTTTCAAATTCTAAATTTTCCCACCCACATTCTCAAATGTAATTAAACTAGTGAGAAATCAATATATGAATAAAAATATTAACCTGTTGCTGCATGTAGTGTTGGTACGGACTGGCAACGGCGGCAGCCGCCGCAGACACACTATTGGCTAATGAAACAATGACACATTATTAGAGCAAGAGCAAACTGTTGTTGTATTAGAGAATTTAAACTCCCCAAAGCAATAGGAAAGTCTAAGCGACTCAATTAAAATTATATACTTATTATTATTGATATATTATATCTAATATGAAATATATATGTTGAATTAATAATAATATTCGATCAATTTAGGCTGTTTAAAATCTAGGAATGCGAATAATATTAAATTAATGTGATTACCTATTGAACCGTATGAGGGACTGAACACATGAAAAGGATTGAGAATTCCGCCCCCCGTCATGGTACCCGCCATCTGTTGCATCCTTCGTAGTTGTCGCTCTTTCTCCGTATCAGCAAATTTTACGACTAAGCTTGACGAGGCTCCCTGCATAACAATTAATTACAATTCACTTAATTCCTGCTCCACTTCCCTCTAATTACCAATGAGCAGCAGCACACAGCAGCACACTCACAGCACAGCACAGCTTCTAAAACAATAAATAAGACTACTAATTTATTTAATATATTCCTTTTTGCGTCCGCATGTAGCTGCCTTCATCTGTCGAAATAATCCTCTTATCTGCTTCACTTTCTCTCTCCTACATATATAAGTCCCATGTATAACAAAGCTTGATGTCCTTACAATGTGAATCCCTACCTGATACCAGCAAGACCAGTGTACTACTCGTACTAGTACACTGTATGGTTGCCTACTCAGAATTCATCTTAGTATTTAGCACGTATCATTGCTCCACAGAGCATATTCTATTCCGTATTCAAGACTGTCTCTTACAAGGGCTATTAGGCTACAACTACTGCTACAAAATGTAAAACCACCACATCATCAGACCTGTCTGTGTGTCGACAAGCGCACCCACCATATATATAGGCAGACTCTATAGTATCCACAACAGAATTTATTCTGTGTACAATTCCCTGCTTTTACTTATCTGTGTAGACGAGAAAGACATATGGTGAGTAAATGTCAGAGAATGCACAGAGATGCGATGCATCTAATGAAAGGAGAGAGCCTCGTCTGCTCTCCTCCAGAACTGGTGGAGAGATAGGGCGAGACGAGACTACTAGCAGAAGAAGAAGACGGAGAAGAAGAAGAAGGAGAAGAAGCCACCAAATGATTTGCATATTGAACGGGGAAAGCGTTGGTTCGCCTTTTTCCTGCGAGGCTGCCGTAATCTGAAAGAAAGCTGAAGAGAAGAAGACAAGTCATCTCGAGAGAATACTATTCTCGTTTTTTCTTCTCTTCTTGTCTTCTTGCTTTTCCCTTGCTCTCGCTCTAGCTGCTGCTCACACAGTTACATTGACTCGCATCACCGACAGGTACAACAGAGAGAAGACAAGCCTCCAGTTAGTCTCGTCTCGTGAGCTGTACTTTCTCCTCCTTTTTCCAGCGAGCGAGCCAAGGATTCACTTGTGTGTTGTACCAAGAAACGAGCTGTGTGAACCGGGGATAATGTGCCTGGATATTGCCACGGACTTGGAAATGTCTACGTCCTCTCCCTATACACCGCTATGTATTAGGCTCATATTTATAAATATATCTGGCAGGGGCTTGTTGCTTATAAGGAATGGCATGCGCGGGCTTTATTAGATGTTGCGATGGTAGTCAAGTCATCGGAAGCTGAAGTGAGATCAATGGGACATGCAGAGACGACATGACAACTTCAACCACTACCTTCCCCTTTAAATTGTACTGTACGTGCTTTATCTTTCCCATCCGTTCATCTAGCTTACACCTCTCTCTTCGATTCCTCTCGCTCGCTCGTTCGCTCTTCTCTCCACTCGTCACCATTTCCAAAAGTCATGCTAGGCTAACTTAACAACCTGCCTGTCTACTGCTACTCCATTCGTCAACCGCTACTCTACAGATCACTTATATTACACGCATAGCCATCTCAATTCCCTACACATAGGTATATCCACTACATACATATAGTACTACATATATAAATAAAATCACCTCAACTCAAACTAGATTGCAACATCATTATTCTGGATGTAAGAGTGACGTTTCCAGTTGTCTCCTCACTCTCTCTCTCTCTGTCTCAATCCTACTTATGCATGCTGAAAACATATGTAAATGGCTGTAGTAGGTACTAGCTACAAGCTTGTGTCGCTCACAACCCATTATTACTACTGTATAAAATACTGTTCTTCTTCTGTTGTATGTGTGTGTGTGTGTGTGTATCCGAGAGAGATGACATGTTTGCCCCAACAGCACAGAATGAGCTGTGCGAGAGCATGAATACAACAGAAAACACAAACAGACAACATTGACGTGTGTACTAAAAAGAGTTGTGCACAGAAGAAATGGAGAAAAGGATAGAGCAATGATAACTTTGTACTTACGGGCATAGTGGTGCTTCCGTGCAGACTATTGATTGCAGATTGGGCTTCCGAATGAGTTCCAAACTTTACAAACGCACAACCTGAAAAAGAGCACAGCAGTTGTGGTACAGTACAGTCGTTCACACACATAAAGTTTTGTTATGTGCTACAATTCTATCAACAACAATCCCTGTCTCTCTCTTTTCTCTACGCTGCTGAAAGCATCCTGTTTGTACTTTAGCCACATATAGTATTTATATTGTAGTATTCACCAATTCACCTCTCTCTCTCACTCTCTCTCTCTCACTCTCTCACTCTCTCTCTGCGTAGTAGTAGACCCAATCAGTCAAAAAGTCTCTATCATTATCTCCTGTGTCTATGTATAGGACATATTATTTGTTTTCACGGCAAAGTCACAGAAGATCGCCTCATTAGCTCTTTTGTAGTTTTGGTCTATGTGAATAAATGACAATGCTGCTGCTCTGCTTTGCTGGTACATCAAGCTCAAAAACACGCCTTCGGAGTAATAATAGGTACTACCTATGTACAGCGTTAGAGCTTTGTCTTTGTCTGCCTGTCTCTCTTCTGTAACGAAGTTGGATCGTGGGCAGAGCAGAGACAGAACAAGAAAGGATTATTAAATATTGTGGCTCTCGTCGACACGGTGCATAGAAGGTGGATGGTGAATGCAAATGGCTGAGGATGATGGCACGCTTTGATGCTTGCACCTGATTTGTATGTTGCGTGTGTGTGCATCACAATGTACTGTACATAATGTGGAGTACGTGTACATTGTTTACTTTTACTTTATCAGCACTACAGGTGGTCAACTGACGATAGTGGCAATGTAGTTTCTCTCACTCTTTCTCTCTTTCCCTAGCTCACTCTCGTGCAAATATCTCTGTTTTAAATGTAACGCTCCCAGCCAACACTCTGCTACTGCTGTATATGTGTTGCTATATCATTACTTGCTCGTTTTCGTTGGAGGGGGAATGTTTTTCTGGGTAATTGGGTTTCAGGGGAGAATCATGGTGGAATTTATTTTGATTAGACATGTTCGTTAAATTCTACGAGGCGAAGACTAGTAGTAGTAGGAGCTATGGTGCTGCTCTTGGTAAAGAGAGATAGAGTGGTACAGTACTAGAGAGAGAGAGAGAGTACGCGAGCTGTGTGGCAAATGGTAAAAGTAAAAGCGGCGAATGTGTTGGTGGGTATTTGTGGCTTGGACGTGTAGTGCAACATGAACATAAAGATAGAGATAGCAGCAGATTAGATTTCACCCTGCACGTTTCGATTTTGGGACTAGCTAGCTATGGAAGTATCGATCTGTGCATATACACACAAACCTTTCCTCTCCTTGCCTCCTCCTGTCTTGTCTACGCCAACTCTCTCTCTCTCTCTCTCTCTCTCTCTCGCCATTATATAAACTCGTGTATAGTACACGCTCAACTATATTATAAAAACATTCTGAGCTGGCAATATATCCCTATTACTACGGCTATTACAATGTTTGTACTATATACAGAGTCTATATTGCATGGATAGTAGTAATATAACTTGGGTATGCTTTAGGCTTAAGTATTACTGCTCTCCTTCTCTGATACTCTCATGGTTGTGTATTGTGTGCGAGCCCATGAGTCTCTCTCTCTCTTTGGCTCCCTTTGGTTCGACGTTCGGTTGCCAAGAGAATTCCTCCTATTGCCCACACGATATTACGTCTATCTACTAATGCTACCCAGTCCACACTTAAGGCTGAGTTAGGTAGTCCTCCGTGCAACACTCTTTGTACACTGCCAGAGCTCCTAACCAACTTTATTGCTTTCCCCTACCTCTTTCTATCTCTATCTCGCTCTCTACTACAACGCATAAGAAGAGCACAGGACATACGTTCCTTGGAAAATCCAACACGACGAACATACTTTCGCCTTTCTTCTCATGCTGAGTCCAAGCCAACCCACCTCACATCAAAGCAAATAGAGAATGCAATTCGGAAAAATGTACTTTTCGAATACGCTCATTTTAAATATGCACTGAAGGAAATGGCGAGGATTTCATTACATACTTTCTATTTTTCCAATCTGCTCGAGGTGCTTTCTCCCCGTGACACTGGAAATAAGCTGCCATTACTACACCTATACACTCTGTACTATGTGTCTATATATGTGTGTATACTGTGGTATATGGGGTTCTCCAAATTCACTTGTACGTACGTAGCAGGTGGTTGCTTTGTTATTCGTACACCATGCGTTTCGCCTCTAACTCTTTCTGTCTCTGTCTCACTCTGTGGTATCCCTTTCTGTACAGTGTGCAAGTCGTTGGCTATTCAACCGTTGTATTTGCTTAATTGCTAATAGCTACAACTACTGGCTTCATTAGGGTAATGTAAACGAGCCTGGTCGTAAGAGTCGTAAGACTCTCTCTCTCGAGTCTTCATTAGGGATTACCCGATGAATATTTCCACATATTGTAAATTATTCCTGGCTCTTTTGTGGCTACACATTGTAATGCAAGGATTACAGATCCTCTGGTTGTCTCTCTCTCTGTATTCGTACTATTTACTTGTAATTTGTGTACTAGAGAAAAGGTAAGTAAGACAGGTTAGAGTAGCAGTGGAGAGAGGACGAGTGAAAGTTTTGTAATTAAGCAAAGCTATGGGGGATTAAAATAGATTTTATTTGTTACCTTTAGAAGTTCCGTCAGTTCCTCTCAAAATTGTGCACTCCTCAATGGTTCCATAAGGTGAGAATAAAGATTTGATATCCTCTTCTTTTTGAGACTTACTTAACATTCCCACAAAAAGTTTACGGTCCTCTGTTAATTAGAGACAGACACGTTAAGTTTCTACAAGTATATACTAGATATCTGAATGAGCCACACACACAGACAGCCAGACAGAGATGCAATGAGTGTGGTTAGAAGGGTGTTAAACGGGATTTGAAGGACTTACCACCGCGGTTATCTGAATCCGCAGGTTTGACTTGGATGGGTCTGTTCATCTGCTCACATCAAACAAGAAAATATGAATGAATGACAAGTTTCTACAGAATAATACGATTCCGATCGGCTCCTCTTGACGGAATTCATTCACCGTTACACTCCAAACACAGTAATTGAAATTGTAACTACTAATTAATACTACTGAATTATAGCTAAATACAGTGACTGTTTACAGAGTGTGTCCGCTATGATTCTCCTCTTTATACACGCACGGTGGAATTCGTGTTCACACTCCTCTAGTATTTACATGTGTGTTATAGTAATGGAAATATTTTATATGCACAAGTATATAGTATATATATAAATATTCGAGCAACAAGTTAATAAAGTTTTGGGCTGTAGTATAGTCGGTGGCTTGTGTGTGAGTGTGTTTATGCTGTCATGAAGACTGAGTTTAAATATCTGGAGAAGGTGCGGTCTCCTCACAAACGGAGCACACAGGGGAGCAAAAGTACACCAACAGCTAAACAAGGAGACAGTACTCGGGCTTTACAACGTTCCAAGACTCATGCACTACCTTTAACAGTCATGTACACGCACGTACTATCTGCACTAATGCAAGACTGTGTAAGTGTGTCTGTATTGTTGTATCAGGAAATGTCGTGGAGAAAATCTGTTGGAACCAACTGAATCGTCTTTTGAAAAACGATTGTTTCGAAAGTAAAAGTCCCTGTCTCCTCTTCCTTTTCTAGTAAAACAAAGGCGAATGGTGCGACAAACACTTTCTGTTTCAATTTTTAAAGTTGATGTCAGTTAAGGTGAGGAAAAAATGATCAGTAGGCAGAAAAAGAGAAAGCAACAGATCTGCTGGTGGTGGCTGATGCTTGTCCGTGCAACAGGCTACAATAAGTGAAAGTTCAGATATTGCATCCCATACATAAGTAACATAGGCGAGTAGTTTAGTGGCAGTGCAGACTCCTGCTTTCCTCTCTGCTTTCCTGGAGAGTTTCCTTGTGGTGGCTTGGCCACGACAACGGGAAAAGGATGGCAAGGCAAGTCTTGGCCTGACTGCTGCCACCCCGATGGAACCCCACCCAGAGGACACACCTATAGGCTCCTCTGCTCATGTCCGAACGAAGCTCTACTCCAAACTCCATGCCACTCACACAACACTCTCTCTGTCTCCCACGTAAAGTACACGAGAAAGCGAACGCATCCACTTTATCTCCGACCCACCACACACTCGCTATACAGCACCCTATATACACTCATGTACACATACATAGAATACACATGAACAGTGGCTATATACACTCTCGTATGTGTGTTGTGAACTGAGCTGAACTCATCCCGGCAGTTCGCTCCAACTTCTACAGCTACCACATACTAGAAGCACAAATAGACTACTCCTGCTAATGTTATATCCTATCCGTAGTTTCTTTCCTTATTCTTATTCTGTGTCTGTTCCTTGTGTGTCTGTGTGGGTTCTCTCTCTCTCTCTCTCTCTCTCCTTGCTTTGTACATGTCGTCATCTTTGGTAGCTGTGTGTGCTGGTTGGGCGCTCAGAGCTCCTCTCCAGTCGCCTTGACTACAATCATGCGATACGCTCATAGTGTGGTGGCTGGCTGGCTCTCTACAGATATGAGTTCACATCCCAGCCTATATAAATAAAACCACTGTGAATTACTCTCTATCGATCTATTGCATTACCATGTTTACTCGCTAGCTCTTTCTCTCTCTCTCCTTTCTCTCTATCCACTCCACTCACTCTCTCTACCTGTTCCTCGTACAGGGTCCTCTCAACAACTCTGTGCACCACCTTAGTCTCTGCTTTTGCTCGCTACTACTAACTGTGTAATACACATACAGTAAAATCTCTATATCGTTCACATGGAGCACGTACTAGCATTGTAGATAGACACTGCTTACTTTACTTACCTACGTCATGTCAGTCAGTAGTCAAGCCAAGTCAACTCCTGCAATGTGTATGGATGTGTGTGTGTGTGTGTGTGTGTGTGTGATTGAACTTTCTCTTGAGAGCGAAATACTCTCTCAATGGCTACCTCCACCAGCACTATATATTAACAGTGTGTACTTAAGAGGTTCGGAGAACATTCGACTTGTACTTAAAATAATGAAATGGGCTTGCCTTTAGACACTCCACCGTACTGTACCCTACACTAGACACTACTCATCATATCCTTCCTATACACACACAATCGATAATGCTTGTATACATAATAGGCAACAAAGGATGTTAATTCAAGGGGATTGATTTTTCCCGCTTTTATGCACAGCAGTTATATTATTACGTTGAGTAGTTACATAGTGTAGACGAAACAGTTTTTACAAACTAGAGTTGGGGAGACAGAGAAGCACACACACAGTGTTTGTGTTTGAGAGAAATGAAATTCATTCCCTGTGCTACTTAACAGGTTGTTTTACATTTCCCATTACTACACACAGCCAACTCTTTTACAACATGACATGATACAGATATACATTGAAATCTCTCCCGCTTCTAGCACTTGTGCATGTAAATCTACGTGCAGCACACACACATATTCGATGTACATTTCTTTCACACACATCCAATGCCAGAGGAGAGAGGTGGCACTCTAGAACGATAAATGAAATTTAGAGTTTTGCAAAAATCGACCCGTGCACACTGACTACAAAATTGGCTATGATTATTTGTAGATATTATAGTAAAGAGAAT
>JABASC010001628.1:0-21985 GCA_019776185.1 Plutomurus gul | reverse complement strand
ATTCATATTGATTTGCTATTAAGAGTGCGAGAACACTGTTTGTATCCAAAGTCAGTGGCGTAACAAACATGGAAAGTTTTACATATGATTGCCCCACTCTTTTCCTGTTCATCCTAACATAATTGGACTTTCCAGTTGCCTTATTCTTTTCATGTATTATAGCTCCGCCCATTTCCTATCCTCATATCAACATTGAAATAATTTTTAGCTTCCCTATGCTTTTAGTGTATTGTAACTCGGCCCATTTCTTGTCGTTGTAACTTCCCATTTAAGTTGCCCCACCCTTTTTAGTATTGCTCCTCCCATTACTCTATACTTTCCAAAAGCAACTATGATTTTGAGATCCACTACCACTTAAATGTATTTACGCTCCTCCCACTTCCATTTAACACTGTCATGCATGTTAGTGACCCCACAGTGCCCTCCGCAATGGTTACGCCACTGCATCTGGTAAGTAGCAAGTGGGCTTTGGATGATGCTGTGTGTATCTCCTTCGGACAAGCCAAGACAAGTGTGAAGGTGAATGTCCTGTCTGAGTAGTAAGTAGTAGAGAGGGAGAGAGAGAGGGAGAGAGAGAGAGAAGGAGAAGAACTCTGTGGGAGCACAATGGGAAGTATAATCGACGTGCATCCCATCGTTGGATGGAACTGATTCACAGTTTTCACTTTGTTACCGGACAATAGAGCGAAGAAATGGTGGCAGTAAATTCCATAAATAAAGTACGGTCATAAAATATCTATATGGTGCAGAATGTAGTGTGCTGGCAGTGCATTGGGAGAGTCAGTGAGTGGAGTGAGTGCGGGACTTCCCAGTCCGCTCTGCTAGAGAGCACAGAAAAAGTACACACGGAGGAGAAAGTCAAGTTCTTCTGATCAGAGAGTGAGTAGTCACACGGCCACTGAATTGAGTTCCCCCTCAAATATACTTCAGCTAAATCTTTCTTTCTTCCAAGATTTTCTCTATATCTCTCTGTCTCTCTTAGAAAGCAGGGTTTTCACACGGATACTTTCCAGTGGGCAAATACCACTGGAAAATGGGAAATATTATTGAAACTGAAATATTCGGTGACGCGGTTTTGGATGCGTAATGGAGAATAATCTTCTAGTGGTGAAATTAGAAAATATTAAATATTATTATGAGAAAATTGGGCCATATTAAATCTTCCAGTGGAAAAATTGGGAAAAATTAAATCTTCTAGTGGGGAAATTGGAAAATATTAAATTTTTCGGGAAAAATGGAAAATATTAAATCCTCTAATTAGAAAATCGGATACAATAATCCCACTAGCGTTAAATACAAGAACTACCCACATCCAAATTAATATTCCCTACCTAATTTCCACGCCCATAAATTCATTCTGACAATAGTATTATGCCCCTCTTTCTAATTTCTCTCGTATTGCACAATTTCCCAGTGGGATGGTAAAATTAAAACCCTATTTACCGTCTGTGCAAGCAAATACCCTCTATCCCACATATCTACACTGCGAATGAGATAAGCCACTGCACTAAGTATATACTATGCTGTATTAAGTGCACAATGTGCTCACAAGTACCATCTCCGTGTAGATATGTGGCAGATAAGTTATATTTCGTTGAGAGCATCGGGAGCAACAAAACGCGCACCTACCACGACAACAAGCAAGCAACATGAATGTGTCTACCAACCCATGTTTTATGTAGGAGCACACTGTGATACACACACAATAAGAAATCCTCTACTGCATAGGAGGTGCACACACAAGATCTCTTCTCTACTATGTGGGAGGTTGTGCGGAGAGTGGCCCAAGTGTGGAGGCAGGTCGATTTGAGACAGTCAAGTCAAGACTTTGTGTACGCACACACACCGAACCACTGACTGAGTGAGTGAGGTGAGAGGCCAATATATTTATAAATGTCCTCTTAGCCTATAAGGTCTATGCATACAACTAAAGGTTCAGTTCAATTGTCAGTTGAGACCGAGGTGGTGGTTATACACTTGTTAGACATTTACTAATTTCTAGGAATGCATACACACCTTGGTTGCTACAAATTAAGCAGGAAACGTCTATTACGCGTTTTTTTGGCATTTTACGCAATGCAGTGCGTAAAACGAAAGGAAATAGTGGGGTATCTGAAACAACACAATTTTTATTTTACGCACCGCGTTTTACGCAGTGTGTAGGGGGTATTCAGGAAATGAGGTCTGAGATTACGCTTTTTCATAAGTAAACACGTAATTAATTAGTATTTAATTAATCCTGAATACAATCCGATTAAATTTTTCTTTAATGTAAATAATCCCTAATCCAGGAAAAAATTATTATCACACCCTAAGACATTTCTGACAAAAATATGGAATTTTGAGAATTCAGTGGATGTTGTATATTTGGTGTTGTTGCCTGTGGACATACTGTGCTGCACGTGTAAGGCACATTATTATTGTTTGGTGGTGCATTGGAAGAGTAGGAACGTGATTTACTACACATAAGTAAGTATTGAGTGTGTGGTAATGTAGGTGACGTGTGGGCCTGGACTGCCATAGGCAGCTTGCTTGCTGGCTGGCTCGCAGAGGACGGCAAAGCTTTGCTAGGATTCTATTTCATCGGCAGCCAACTTTCTCTTCTTCGTCTTCTTCCTGGTGTTACGTTGTGGAATGGAATGAGAGAAATGCCGGAGAAAAACAGAGAGAAGACAAAGAGAGAGGGAAGAAGTGAGTCGGGTAGGAATGCGGTGCATGCGATCACCACCACCTAAATATATACTACTTACTACAGCCAGGGGAGTAACCACCGCCGTCTGGGGTGGGGGGAGACATCCTAACATGATTTTACAATTTTAATATCATTTAAATTTATAGTTCCGATTTCTGGTTTTACCCCTTCTCTGTCCTTTTTTGTTGTTGGATAAATTGTTCTGTTTTTAATGTATTATAGCTCCGCCCATTTTCTTGTTTAAGACATTTTAATGTCCTTACACGGCCCCCAAGAGATTTTTCAGTTTCCCTATACTTATAACGCATTATGGCTCCGCCCATCCTAACTATTTCAAGTTTTTCAGTTTCCCTATACTTATAACGCATTATAGCTCCGCCCATCGTAACTATTTCAAGTTTTTCAGTTTCCCGAACCTTTCAATTTTTATTAAAACTGCGCCCATTTGCCGTTTTCGCAATCCTACGTTAATTTGGCTACGCCACTGACAATAGATATTTCTCTGCATGTGTGCATATCTCTGTGCATGTGTCTGTTCTATAGACATTCGGGGTGTATGTACGTGCAGCATTAGAGTGGAGAGTTTCTTGGTCTTGTTCGGGTGGTATGCTTTAATCCGTTGGAGTATGTATGTATACTGTGCAGCAGCTAGCTGGTGATTCGGTTGGTGTGCAGTAATGGGTCCCCCTCGTGTATTTACTGCGTGAACGTGTCGGAAAATTTCTATGAGCACCTTGCTACCAGTTGTACTTATAATAGTGTCTGCACAAAGGAAACTTCTCCCATTCCCGTTGATGGTAGTCACTACTCGCATAAGTCACAACTTTTTCTAAACACACATTTTCTTGGACAAGTATGAAGGTGGAACTCTAGAAAATGGTGAATAAAGAAAATTCGTTGACAAAATTTATTAAATCCGTGAATTAGAGAGAGAGAATTTTTGGTTTTGTCTGAATTGAATTTTAGACTGAAATATCGCTTTAATCCATACTGATTGTCCAAAATGATTAATTTTGAAAAATTGGCAACAAGAGAAATTTGTTTCAGACAAAATTGGTAAACGAAATTCAGAAAAAATTGTAGAGCGAGAGCAATTGGTAATATTTTTGAATTTGGAAAGCGGGAAATTGATTGGGAAATTTTGCAATACTTTTGAATTAAACAAAGGAAAGTGTTGAAAGAGAGAAATTGATTTGAAAATTTGGCACTATGAATTAAATAAGAAAAAAATTAGAAATGGGATTGGAAAAACTGGTAAAATAATTTTTTTAATTTGCTAACGACGATACTTTTACCTTTAAATATTTCACCATGCCGCTAAAATATTTGCATTGGCCATGATGGTAACGCCAACACTGATTGTGTGAGTACTTGCAGCAGTAAAACCGAATACACTTAGCAACAATCAAAAACGGCGAAGCGCTCCCGTTTCTCAGAAAGAGCTGAAGAATCGAATGCTTAGCTCTGCTGAGCACCCATAGTCATAATTCCCGCCCGATAAAATCTCCCCTCCTGCTCCTCCTCGTCCCCATTTTGTGATAAGTGTTTGTGTTAGGACATTAATGCGACTTTCATTGCCAAATTTCTGAATAGATTCGAGACGGTTAAGAAGATTGTCAAATCGCGATTTGGCCCATGACAAATTCAGAAATGATACAAGAGAGAAAGAGGGAACTACCACGCTAATTCCATGTCACATCCCTATCGATCGTGTTTTTCTTTTGTCCGAGCTCTTTCTCTCTAACTCTCTCCTTCTCTCTCTGCACGTCAATGTGGGTGAAAGTAGGTGAAAGCACAACAGAACTGATGTATTATTACTAATAATCACATCTAGGAAATGTATGACAAAAATCGACACAAAGTGTACAATACGTTTAGAAGGTTTGTGCAATAAAAAAATACTTTTTTTGCAAAATGCACATAATGGATCTTCAAAATAATATTTTCCTAATGTATGACGGAAAAATCGACATAATAGAAAACAATAGCATTTATTTGCACTTTGAAAATTATGTCTTCAAAATAGTATGCCCCAAGGGTGAAAAATTACGTAAATATTCGCTTATCACCAAAAAAACATCCTAAAACTGATAAATAGCCTAATACCCAAAAAATTCCAATCACATTCAAAAATTGTTATGATGTATTATTTTTCAATTTTTTGCGAAAAACACATAATTTCACAAATTCAAAGTTAATCCATTTTAAATTTGTCAATTAGTTAAAGAGGGATTTCTTTATAAAGCAGCCCTTTGCTATAGTAGATACGAGAAAAATAATTTTGTACATACATATCCGAGGTCTGTCAATAACAATAGCCGACGCAGGTTCCTATACCACAGCCTACTTTCTATAGTGAGCAGAACTATATATTTTTGTGGCAATTTTTTAATTGATTTTCTGTAGCCAGCTTCACTATAAAGCAATAAGCGAGTGGCATGCACAAATAAATCTCTAGAGCAGCAGAAATTCCTGCTGCTGGAATTCAGAACTGGTACACCAGTGAATCATGGAGTAATAAGGTGTCAGAATACGACCATGTAATGTGGCAGTTTAGATTTCAGCACAACGATAACCACATGGCTCAACAGTGCTTCCATTAAATCCTCTTGCAGCTCTCTCTCTCTCTCGCTCCGTGTATTACAATAAATGGCCACTATATTACATAGTATTCTATGTGTATACACAAAGTATTAACATACAAACAACTAGATAGGTAGGGGCTACTAAAAATAGGCTAAGCACGTCATTCCCCATCCAGTGGCCAAAACTTACAAGCTTTCTTAAATATACATCAGATAAATAGCATTCCATTATGCGATATTAAATTAATCTTAAATGTGAAAATAAATTGTGGAAATTATTTTCTATATACTTTTCTCATAGTAAGACACATTGCTGGCGAAAATGACAATAATCGTTTTAATACAGTTTCCGAAATGGCATAAAATATACAAAATTGAATTTTCTTTCTTGTGTAAATTAAAGTTACACCGTTCTCCAAAATGAGAGAACCCAAAGGATTTTCTATTTGGGGCAGGCGCGTATCCAGAAAAGGTATTTGGGTGGAGGCCTGGGAGACCCAACCCTATCCTTCCTGTGTTAATTTATTTTATTAAGGGGGGCTTGGCCGGAAGGGTCCATTGGCTGGTTACGCCCCTGATTTGAGGTTTGATTGGTTTAAGCTCGCAGGATTTCCACTGAGGATCATTTAAATTCTTTTGAAAATCACGGAAACAAGGAATTTTCTATGCACGACGTGAAATTAGTGTCAGTGTTTCTAAATTTTTGCAGGATATTCAAAAAATCACATTTCAAAATGTACCTGAAATGCTCGTATTTATTGATCTCTTATTTTTATACTGCACTAATTTCTGTGCGAAAAGATCGCAAATGTTCACGTGTCTCTGTGAGCAATAAATTACCGTATAAAGTTTCTGGTAGCATTTAATTGATGAAATATCCCGGAAATATCTCGATAGCATTGTCGCACAGTTGTTTGTGTTTGACTAAGTTTCTAATGGTTAAAATAGAATTATATCTGGATGGGGTGTACATACAAATATGTATATACGTACAAGACGCCTTGTTGAATGAATTGTGTTCCGTACAGGAAGTTTCAGGAAGGGGGGAACAAAGTGTGGGTGGAAGTTAAGCAATTTAGACGATTCTCTTTCTCTCTGTGCTATCTTATCCATTCTGTTCCGGTAAACTAACAACCAGAGGAATTATCAACTGTGAACAGTCCCAATTGATTTATGTCTAATGAGAGACCAGAATGCTACTCTCTCTGTGTCCATGTTCTCTGTGTTCTCTTCTGTGGCCGCTCACCCAAACGTGTCTGCTGCTACAAACGCTCCTTTTAACTCACCTCCGTCAGACTTGTTATCAGTGACGTACAGAGGGGAAGGGCACAGCCCCCCGACATCTAAAAAATGGAAAAATTGAAGCGGTAGGGAATGAGCGGGTGGGTTGACCTGTAAACTAATATAGGTAGAACGGTTGGGGCCGAGCCCCCTTGGATATTTTTCTGGCTACGCCGCCGTTTGTTCTTTATCTTATATGGTTGTAGAAATTCCAAATGTCTATAATAGAGTTTATACAATGGGAACATGATTGGTCACTTAATACGGCAACGTTTGGCTTACAAGTGTGATTTATTGTCGTAGCTTATCTTTATTAGAGGAAAAATCTAATCTACTCTGACAGAGATGGGCAGCGGTTTACTCCAAACGTCAAATGAAACTTACAGCAGGTTAAATCATATTCTAAAAAACGGTACTTTCTAATTCAAGGTTTTTGTGAGGAAAATAATATTTACATAATAGCCTCCCCCTTTGGGAAGTATGGGCGAACATTAAATTATATTTCCGTCAGTGTGATCAAAATATAATTATATTTTTGCATCAGCGAATACAGCAAACCTGAAAAGGGGTAAATTTTAAAAAAAATCACAAATTTGAATTTAGCGGTTTAAATTCTACAGACACCAAGAAGCCACTCTTAGAATTCCAATTTCTCCAAAATTTCACCTAGAAAGCACTCCTCTCTCAATAAATTACTATTGGTACAAGTGTCCAATTTCCCAACTCACGTACCGGCATTTAAAAGGCGGCGGAATTTAATATTCCTTTCTAACGGCTTCCACCCCATCCAACATTCACAGAAAACACAAAAAAAGAAAAGAAAAGCATCAGATAATAGTTTATTAAAACATTCTAAATCGCTATTTTGCGAAACACAATTGTGCACATTATACAGTTCCTCTATGCACACACTCACACACACAGAGAACAATGTTTTGAATGAAGGACTTTCTCTCTTTCTCTCTCTCGGGGAAAGGAAACAATGGAATTCCAAGGGAATAGGAACACACGGCACACAGTATTAGTAGCAGTTGATCGAATGGAGCACAGGAAATGCGAGATGATCGAGAGAGAGAGAGAGCTGCCTTTCTCTGTCTACCTTTCACTCGAATTGAGACGAAAGGCTCAAAAGACTTTCTCTCCACTTTCTCCATGTAACGACGTTCAAAGGGAGCTGAACAAATGGCTAATAGACGTCTCTCGCTCTCGCTCCTTCACCCAACAATCAATGGAGAGATAATAAATAATAGAATTTATATAGGGAATCAAGAGTGGAACTTGATCCTCAGGTTAATAACAATGTACATACTGTAGCATAGGCTACAGTGAAAGCTAGTGGCACAGGTACCACTCAAAAGTACAAATGGAATCGTGTGAGAGTAGGGTAACTTTTAATTAAATTTAAACTTTGCACAAAAGTGAACTTTTAGCCTATGAGCTTGGTTTTCTGTGTGTGTGTGTGTGTGTGTACTGTGGATGTTATTCACGGGGGATTGGGAAATTCCCCCTATACTGAAATATAGAATGCTACAAGGTTCACGGCAGCAGCAATAATGCCTTTTGTTTTGCTAATTAACAGTGTGGTTTTCCCCCTTGTCTGCTGTTAAATTCAACGGTTCTTGTATCGAACATTGGCGTAACCATCACAATGCAGACATGGGAACCGTAACCCCAACAAATTTTTTTACTTGACTCATCCTCTCAATGCTTCGGCGGATGGAACCACCATTAGGCAGTATTTTTCGGAAAAAGTGTAAACTGATATTATATTCAATAGTAATCTAATCCAATGCGGATACTGCCAGGTTAAATTTTCGTACTATAAATCCAATATACTAAATACGCGGCAGTGTACGGATATTTGAGAGATTTCGTTCCTGCAAAATAAATCTTACAGAAGCTTGTTTTTCCTATGTTAATATCTTAAACGGGATTTTTATTTCCGTATCCTCACAATGGATTATTTCCCATTGTCAGTGGTCACTACGCCACTGAATTCTAATAGTCCTGGCTAATAGTATAAATTTTAGACTTGCTCCTCGAATACGGAATTGTCCGAAAAGACTACCAGACGTAAGTACATAGATGGGCACCCCATGTGAATCGCTGATTTCTCTCTCAGTCGTTTTGTTGGTGCTCTCAATTGGAAAGTTTTTAGTGCGTACATAAATCGTATTTTGCCTGGTGGCCGAAGGGGGATAGGAAGAGCAGGTTGAGAGCGACCAGGGGGCTATGTAAGACACAGTGTCTTCAGTATATCTAATATCTATTCATAATAATTATGTCGTAAATAGTGTGCAAGTTGTTGTTGGTGTCTAAGAGGCCATAATGTGATTTTATTTATTCCGCTCTGTAGGGCAATGTGGACGAGAATTTTGTGGCCCATTAATGAAGGGGGAATGCGACATAAAATGAAAGGCAAGCATTACATACGCGGACACAGCAAGAGAAAGGTAGACAAATAAATTGTGAAAGGCAGCTGGAAGTGCTCCTCTTCGCAATATCAGATCACAGTGAGTGACTGAGGCAGAGATGAAAACAGGGTTTCAAGTTTGGTAACTCACAATTTTTGGTCAAAAATTCCATCAATGGGATTAATGTGAAAAATGTGATAATTCGTAAAATTGAAAGGATGTGATACATAGTGAATTACATTAATAACGAGGCAGGATGTACTGTGATAATAGAATTAATCACAGCAGTTTAATCCCAGTGTGATAATCACAAGGAAACCCTGGCTGAGAGTCCTCGTGGTCGCAGTCCGTCGTCCAACCGTCTTTAATGTATTCTTCAAAGGTGCTTTAAAGCAATCTGCTCTGTGACTTTCTCTTTCACTGTGCCAGAGAGAAGTAGCAGTGAGAGAGAAAGAGAAAGTCCTCTCCTCGTCCTAGCGAAAGATTACGTAAGAAATCTGAAAAATGTCTACAGAGATAAAGTTTTCGTCGAGATATCGATCGTGTGCATATTAGATACAGTGGAAGCGAACCGGATCGCTTTTTTGGCTTTCTCCTCGTCCTCTTGTCCTCCGCTTTCTCTCAGCTCTGTCTTCTTGTCCTGGTTCTGGTCTCAGTGGCTCGTGTTCTCAGAAAGAGAAGCAGAGTCCAGGTCGTACCGTACATCGTCCCACCTATAACCACTACTGCCAAGGGAATTGCCACTATTAACGTTAACTTTAGTGGGGGGCGCAGAGTTCATATAAATAGCCAGTGCCGTTGTCCAAAATGACAATAAATGTCCAGAATTATATTTACATATGATTGCCAATACCAAATTGGAGCAAATTGTTTCGGATTTTGAAGTAGTTTTAAAAACTGGTCATTTTAAGAAATTTGTTTCAATTTGGACACTGTCCGTCTAAAATGACATTATTGAACTTGTAACTACGACATGCAAGTATTAAAGTCGTCTTTTAATGACTGTTAATATTTCGACAAATGTGAGAAAAAAATTTATGAAAACGGAGAATAAAAAATTAACCCGGGAGATATTAGAGACTTTCCGCTGGTGGCTGATTTGTCTGAATAGGTCTCTGGATCCGCCGCTAATAGAAAGATGTGACGTCATAAACATGAAGCTACAATCATTTCTATGTACCCTACTCAAAGTGGTTATACAAATAGTTCATCTGATTGTAGAATTCCAGTTTGTGCATGGTTATGTAACATATCGAACTGTATTGTAAGGGGTTGCTGTGATCCACCACATCAATTGTTATTGGTTGCAACACGAGTTTAAAGGGGCACAAAATCCAATCTCGAAATTAATTTCAGATGTAACATGATACTGCATATCATTTCCAGTGTACAAAATTGAACTTGGCCATGTACAGCACCTATTTAGCATTCAAGCGGATTACAAATCTGCTTTTAGCGGAATAAAGTATAACATTGCAACAAAAACATTTTAGCTTGGAAGAAAATCTGTTTCAGCTGGAGGCTGGAAGAATTTCAACAATGTACCTATTAGAAATGTTTGAAAAATTCTAATAATTATTAAAAAGCTTACATAAATTGGTCGAGATTTTTTTTTAAATACAAAGAATTTAGAAATAATTTGTGTTAAAACGTTTTTAAAAAAAGTATTGCAAAATATTTACAAAATTTGAAAAAATTCGTATAATCCTTAGAGAAACAAAAAAAAACTTCTCAAAACTTTACTTGACATGACGATAATTATGGATAGCCCCCGCCATGTTAAACTTGTACAGTGCAATGTGTGCAAATAGGTATTACAATGTTTATGTTATCGTCGTTGGACTGTATTCACACAGTGCCGGCCACTGAACCGAATTTCAGTTGAACGTTCCATAGTTTTGTTCAGGCGAGCGAGTGACTGCGAACCAGAGAGGAAGAAAAGGATTGATTTCGGATTTTCCTCTCTGTCTACCTGCACAAAAAGCTGCTTACAGTCTGTCTGTGCCATGGTTTCGTAAATCAACTTCCACTGTGAATAATGGGATTAATGTGAAAAATGTGACTAATTCACAACACGGAGATTACAGTAAATTATAACATGGATAGGATAGTATGTAAACCCTATTTATAACATTAAGCACAATATTCTCATTAATCACAGCAATTAATCCCACTGTGATAATGAACCTGGAAACCCTGCTCTGTGTGTTTCCTCCCTCCCATCCAACATAATACGGTCACTACTCACTCCATACATAATACCATGGAGAGAGAGAGAGAGCTTTTCATTTCATTCAATTCATCTTGATCCCTTTTCACGAATCACGAATCTCTGCTGCATCAAACAAAACACTCTTCATTCATCCATTTATTCTTCTGCTTCTTCGTCTTCTTCTTCTTCTTTGCTTGTAAATTCTTCATTTATTCTTCCCATTGTCGACTCTGGTGCTTAAGACGGCCTCCGCCGTTCATGGAGAAAGTCAGTCAACGTTTGTTGCTAAAAATAGCGGCCACAGAGACAGACAGACAGACGGACGGGGGCTGCTGCATTCTTGACGAGTATGAATTATTGTCAGAGATCAAGAAAACACAGAGAGATTGTTTTCAATTTCATCCAGAATAGTAAATATTTTAGAAGACAACGATGCGATTTTATTATCCATTCTCTAGACTTTCTTTCTCCTACTAAGAATACCTTTTTTTCTATTTAGAGTGCTGCAGGGATAAACGGCATCAGAATTTTCCCCGTATGCAGCTGCAATAGATACGAGACTCTTTGTGCAAAATAAAAAACAGCTAGTGTATGCACTGTGCATATATAAGCTAGCTTTAGGGGGTCTTACATAAATTACAAAAACCAAAGTAAGCATATGTTAAGAAAAAATGGGGAGGAGCTGAAAAATTGCTGTAGTATACCTCATTAAAAAGGGGTATGAGCTATAAAAATAGCACTAAACTATGCAAACACACAAAAATTGGGAGGAGCTATACAAATACAGATTACACTATGGTACACTAAAAGTTGATATGACGTAAAAATATTCCTATTACAACTGTAGGCGTATTCCAAATTAGCTGATGCATTTTTCCTAACAATATGTGCGCAATTATCGTAAGTTAGTGGAAAAGACATTTATCGATTTTTCTCACCATCTTTTATGGACAGTCCCTTACCATTTAACTGAGTACCACTTTGACATCAGGGATCAGGTAGGAGTAGCAGCATTGCATCCACAAGGACATTTCAGAGACGGCGACGACTTTTTAAAAAGTAATAACGTGAAAGCCGTAGTATTTTTTTCTCCCGTGAAGATCTAGTGCTCCATTTAAATGGCAGCATACATACTTTGTTTAAAATGCCCGCCCATGTACACGTAGACGTGTGTGTGTTTATATAAAGGATGTTGTTTATAGTCACTCAGGTCAAGCGATGCAATAAATCAGTTTCAGAAAAGGTAGATCATACTATAAATTATACAGGGGAGACGAGTGCGAGCACAACAGCAACAGCAACGCCATGAATTCAGTGCACAGCAGAAGCCACAGCACACCTATTGCCTTCCCTCTCTTCCACAGCAATAAATATAAACTAGAAATGGGAATGTGAAATTGCAATTTTGCAAAAACGGCCCACCAACAGTAACTACTAACAGGGTTTCCGAAAATGACTTTTTTGAGTCGTGGGGTTTCCCTATAAAGAAATTTCGTACTGCTTTTTTTCTGTAACGTAGTGGTAAAAGTGCTTTAAAATGCAACTAAAAAACGCAAATACTAAGGATATCTGCTTTTTGGCATTGCGTAAAACGCAATGAGTAAAATTGCTTTAAAACACGTCAAATTGTTGCATCCCAAGTAATAGGCGATTCCATTTGATCAAAAAATGTTTTTTTTTGATACCATTGTATTATATGCATTTTTACGTTGCTGTAAAACGCAAAAAAACCCAAAACCCAAAAAAGTTTTACTAAGAACAATTCGAAAACCCAATTGGGTTTCGAGTGTTCAATTTTATTTTAAAAAACCCAAGCCATTACATTAAGACAAAATGTTGGATGCCTTTTTTACAATGTTTAAAAATTTGGAAACCCCAAACAATAAAACCCCGAGTTTACATTCCTGGTCCACTATAGCTAATCGAGGAGATTGTATATAAAGAGCAAACCGACGCCGCCGTAGCGCCAACCTTTACCTTATATTATGGTTCTTACGCGCTGTTACACAATTATAGGCACTACGTATCACCATACACAGGTAATAAATAAACATGTTACCCGCTCTGTGTAATGGTAATAGCGGTATGGCCCGATTTTCCCCAAACACCCTCCTTTACATACACGCTATACGCCATTTCCGCTGTCTGATAGGCAAGAGGCGTTAACACTTTATACAGTGAGTGCAGTTGAGTGTGTGTTAGCCTGATTGTATTGGCCTTAATGATGATCCTCTACTAATTGTAATCTGGAAACTAGGGAAAGGGGCTCAAAATTTTATTCATGCACTTTTGCACTCTTTGTCTCCTCTCCCAGCCAATTCCTTCTACATGAATTTATACCAAGAATAACTAAAGCTGCATTGTTTAACAAAGAACAGAAGGGAGTGAAAGGACCAATTTGAATATTACCGCGCACAAGGACCCACAAAAAGTTGTTCCTTATATCAGGTCGCAGGGGCGAATCCAAAGGGGGGAGTCTACCTCCCATTAGATAGAAAAAATTAATAAGGGTGGGTTGAGACAAAGGAGGAACTACTTTAACATGTCCCACCCCTGAAAAACTATAGGCCCGCCCCTGAAGGGTCATAGTACTTATAGAAATCGTAAAACAAGTTGTAACCGTAAATATCACCGCGTGGGATTTCCTTACAAGTGAATTTTGTTGATATTGTACGTAAACCTATTTAAATATTGTGATACGAGTGAGGGTTATAAATCCTCCGTATAAAATATATTGGTGCGTACGACCTTGATGGTCGTTGGTATTCGTCTTCCGTCTATAGAAGTGCGATTCTACAGAAAACTACAGGTTTCATCGTAAATAAGCGAGTTGGTTTCAGCTCTGCTGGCTCAACAACATCAAGTCACTCTGTTCACATTTTATGCACACCATCGTGTGCTTTGTGTAGAATCCGTTTGTTGTGTGCTCATTCAAGTGGAATTACGAAGATTAGCATTATCTATTCAATCGTGTCTTACAGAGAAAAATAATCGTTCTGCACACGACTCCCCTCAAGTGAAACTGAGAAGTCAGTCGTCGAAATGCTCAATGTTCAAGTATACTTTTACGAAGATTAGCATTATCTATTCAATCGTGTCTTACAGAGAAAAATAATCGTTCTGCACACGACTCCCCTCAAGTGAAACTGAGAAGTCAGTCGTCGAAATGCTCAATGTTCAAGTATATTTTCTGTGGTTGCAAGGGTTTCGAACATGGGTGGTAAGATTATTAGGGAAAAAAATAGAAAGGGTTCCCATTAAATAAACTATAACAATTATACTAAGCAGAAATTTTGATACATTTTTCCCTAGAAGGAAAAAAAATAAACAAACTTTATTTTTTTCAGAGTAATATTTTGGTGCGTTTGTTTTTTTTGCCCAAAAAACTATTTTAAATGTGCAATAAAGGTATAAAAGTAAATATATGCAATTTTGTTTAGGTTTGGATCGTTTTACAACAAACAAAAAAAAATCCACGATAAAAAGATATTACCTGGCGAATCCAGAAGAAGAAGAAAAGGAATTGAAGGAGACAATAGAAAGGATCGGTGGTATTTGTTTGATTGCACACGTCAAGTCAAGACACGGCGGAGGAAGGGAGAATATTGCAAGGAAAGAAAAGGGGAAAACAATAGAGGGAAGCGGAGAAAGAAAGAAAGGAAGAAAGAAAGGAAAGGCAGAGCTGCACAGACAAAAGACAAAGCAGAAGGATTGAAAAGAATGATGATGAAGTCGAGGAGGGGGATCTTCTAAGGGCCAATCACTCACTCACCGTGAGAGAGTACAGTTTCTGTGTGGAGAATGAGCCCGATGAGAATATTGGTATTCTTTGTGGTCATTAAAAGCAATTATGCAGCCAACGGTGATAACAACACCAGAACCAACAACACCAACAGCACTCCAATTTACCTCTACAACAACCACAACAATAATATCCGAAATGTGTCTGCGGTCGAAGAATGGGCCAGCCATTTGCTCAATACCAATGTGAATTCTAATAATCGAACAGGTGAGATCTCTTGAAAAAGTAATTAGTAGGTCTCAGACCTATCCTTCCTATATTAACACAGCCCCGCCCACTAATTCCACATACTTTTTATGTTAATTTTTTGAAGGGGGCTGGTGTGACCCTCTGATATATACGCCACTGCAAAAAAAACCTTAATATTCTTAGTAACAGTTCGAAATTGTTTGTTTTTGATTTCAGTAAAGGCACGAAGAAGTGTTTGTCGAATCAGTGAATTCAGCTGCGCCCGCGGCACCAAATGCATTTCCTCGGACAGATTCTGTGACGGGACAGAAGATTGCTCCGATGGTTCGGATGAACCAAGACTGTGCACACGTAAGTTATTCTCAGATGTCACCATTTACTTTACCAACTCACTATCACCGTGCGTATTATGAAATATTGTGACAGGTGATAGGAAACACGTGTTTGTAATATTTATTTAGCCTCCCTATGGGAAAATGCATACTGTTTGTCAGGAAAGGTAAATATAAGGGTCTGTTTAACATTTACACACGTAACAGTGAAACAGCGATAATTGGCCATTAAACCCAGTCTTGGAAAAAGTTATTGTTGTCTGGGTTATTTCAGTGGCGTAACCGCCGAGGGTACATGGGCGTAATATCAACACAAGATTTTCTGAATTTCCAATACTTTTAATGTATTATTAGTTCCACCATAAATATATGTTATGTTTGTGCCAAAACCCCCCAAAAAAAAATTAAGGGGATCGGGTTTATGGTTAAATATCCAGTTTTTTTCATCCCTGATGGCACTACATATGTATTCGCAAAGTTTTTTAGTTTTTTTTTGTATCAAATGCATTTTAACTCCGCCCAATTACTGCATATCTAAATTCTGGTCACTTTGATTTCCCTGCTGAGCCCCGAGTTGCGTTTTCACCACATTTTTGTTGCTTTTACCACTGGTATTTAAAAGGGTGGTAAAATCATAGCTATTAGACAGGGTTCTCTGCCGCCATCTATGGGTTATATTGTGTAAAAACCACTAAAAGACCTGTTTTTACCAGTGGCAAGTTAAAATACCCGTTGTTTCCGTGTGCTACTTACAACAATACTGCACAACACTGGTTGTGCCCCCAAAAAATATTTCATTATGTATTATAGCTACTCCCATTTCCTGTTTTCCGTATCCCTGGTGTTACGCTTTGCGTGCTATTCTTATTGTGCATTGAACAAAATTGTATAGGAAGGCGTCATCGGTGATTTCATAACTTGTCTTTGAGCGGAACTACAACAGAATTTTGTTCCTTTGTGGAAGGGAAGCGGTGCGGCGGTCTTTTTTCTGTGTTTGTTGTTGTAGTTCAGGAACTTATTTGACTAATTGCTTAATGTATTTTCGTGAGTCTCTAATTTCTCTGTTTGCATGGATTATATATATCCTATAAAATAAATGTCTATGCTTTGGGAAACAACGGTAACTTTATTTCTGTATCCACGGGCTGATACGACGAGGCGCTCTTTCTAATGACTGTATACATCATTATTATAAAGGAATCTAAATTAGAAAAGTGAGCCGTTCCTACGAAATAACCAAAGTTTTTGTTAAAAGCACAAGGCAGTGATGTGGGCATGTTAAACAGTAAGTATATAGATGTATAGTAAAAGATTTGGTTTGAACTTATTGTTAGTATAAGAATATTGAGCGTTTTATGTTATGTTGTAGAAACAAAAGAAAAGAAGCAACTTTTTAACAGGGTGACAGCCTTAGTCATTTTATAAATAGGTCGATACGGTCTTTGTTCTTGTACAGGTGATTAACATGCGTAGTATAGTCAGTGACGTAAACACTGTTGGGGGTATACTATGCGGGGACCCAAGGCAATATCGGGTAAACATAAAATACGGAGTTATAATACATGTATGCATTGGGTAACTGAACAATCTAATTTAATATAAAATGGGCGGAGTTATAATAAATACGAATAAGAATTCAAAAATCCAATTAAGACGGATATCAAAACGTTAAAACAGCCAATAACATTTACCACAGAGCTTTGATAAAAACATGGTTGTTTTTACAACTTTTAGTGGCAAAAACTATATTTACACAATTTTCCATACTTGGTGTGAGGATAGCGTGGCAAATCCCTTTTTACCCGTGCCAAGGTAAAAGATTTAAAAAACGAGGGAATCCCTTATTTCTTCGTTTAATCAGCTATTTCACCTTTCATATGTAATAAATATACGGTGTGGTATACTCAAAAAAATCTCACAAGGAAACATGAAAAATTGTCCATTCACATTTTTATGGCCACAATAATTCCCATCACAATAACTTTCTGCGTCAAATTCAGTCTAATAAATTTCATTAGAATCGGTAAACTTTGATTTTGGATTTTTTTTGTGAATGGTTAAAAATTCCAAAAATCAATCTTCATAGTATCAATGACTGGAAAAGAAATCTCTTCATTTCCACATGCTAATAATAAATTCGAATTGCATTTTGTCCGTGAACCCGAAAACTTAGCTTGCAATAGAACTTACTACGGAGAGTGGGGGAATACATACCAACTGTCGATAAATTCGCTGACGATAGCGACGGCTCTGGAGAATGACAAACGGCATTTTGTGTGTCAGCTGACGTTTGCGGCGGCTGGGGACTCCTTTGGTGATTTCGTGCAGGTAAATTCTTTGAATGTAAATTACTCTCTTCTTTCGTTCTCACATTCACTCGCACTCTCTCTCTCTCTCTCTTTCGATGTTACAACTTTGTTCCTTTCATTTTAAATTTATTATTTGTCAAGTAGGAAGGAAGGAAGGAAGCAAGGAATCGAATGGAAGTGTGAAAGAGCGCGAGAGTGGAAAAAACTATTTGAAATTGAAAGTCGTGGCGACTATTTGATCTTCTTCTTGGTGATTTTCTCTCTTCTGCTCGTCTGATCCGCTCTGATCGGTAAAATATTAGTGCGCTGTTGTATTCCAGACACGTTCCTGTATGTTAGTGGTACTATGGTGTTCCCTGTTGTATGGAGAGACAGACATCCGACACAAGATCAGAGCTCATCGCCTCATTGCAGTAGCAGATCATCGATGTAGTCTAAATTCGACTTTTCGTTTACGTGAGTACGTGGAGAAAGTTTACGTGCGGCTGCTGTGTGCTCTCTGGTCTTTCTATGATCGTATGTAAATAGAAGACTAAAAATATTCTAATACATTGGGGAGTCAACTTAATTCCACATTCATCAACTACTAGATAAGAAGATTGAGGCGGGATATAGGTATACTCCATAAGGGACTTCCTCCAAATCTCCAGCTCTAAATCCGGTATAGGCAGTGTTGGAAGCACCAAAATGGTGAATTGTCTGTAAAATAGGCGGAATGGTAAAATAAATGACTAAACCTAGAAAAATGGTGAAAAATTTCAAAATACACCAGAAAATATATTTTATTTAGACACTCGGTCCAAATAACAACAACATACATTTTATTTAGACACTTGCTTTGAATTAGAAATTACAGTTTACAATTTATTTGGACACTTGATTCCAAAATAGAAATTACAAAATGTATTTTTTAACCCTTATTCTCAACGTACAATTACAGAATAATTTAATTTAACACTTTCTCTCAAAATACAAATTTACAAAATAGAATTTCGAACAGGGTGTAGTTACTAGATCGCATTTACCAGAAATACAAACAATAAATTGCAAAATTAGGTAAACAATATATGACACGAGGCATTTAGTGTAACTAACAAAAAATTACGCCATGGTTTACAAGCTCAACCTTATGGATTTTTCACCAAACTTATAATATTGCTCTGACCTTCTTTTGAATTCGGCAGATATGCAATTTTTGAATAGTATTTCGTCAAGGGAGAAAACCAACACTGTCTACTAAGGGGTTGATGGAAATTGGAAGAATTAAGTCTACAGTAGTCAATTATCCTTTGAGGTCCTTAGGTCGACTTAGAAAAGAGCAGCAGCGGCCTACGCCCGCAGACTAAATAAATTCAAATTAAAAAATTCCACAACTTTGTAAATATTGACTTAGTAATTATTTTGAATGATTTAATGTAGCGTGCTCTTTTAATGAATTTCTCGGGTTACTTCATAAATTTCAGTTTAGGCGAGAGCAAGCAAGAAGCCAGCCACCTGTCTTCTCGATGCAACTTTTTTTTTTGCATATTTCTTCACGAAGTAGTAAAACATTAAATTGTATATATTTTGCCAATTGCAAAACTTTTAGTTTGCAAAAGAAGAAGAACCTTGTTGCGTACACTAAAAGTCTCTCAATCTCTCAGCGGACGATTTTGCCTTGTGAGTCTTTTAATTGAGTTTGCTGTTGAAGAAGATGCTCTCTCTCTCTCACTGAGCAATGTATTAGCGAGCAAGGAAGGTTTATAAATACTATAGAAAGGCGAAACCGTAAACGCGGAAATTTATTAGAAAGTGAAGGCTGTTGCACATGGGGCAGATACCAGGGTTTGCGAAATATCTCCACAGAAAATTAGTTTTCTTTTAAGAAGAATATTTCCGTTAAATTATCAAAACAATCGCCAAATTAATTGCATTTTATTAGGTGAGCTCAATTTAGACTAATTCTCAATTCTCTGTCCCCCAGACCAAAAAAATAATGGGGATTGTATAATAGTCTGCTTCAAAACATAGTTTTCATTTTGATCTCAGAAGGCTGCATCTAATTAGCCTTCTTAAAGTGTAAAAAACAGCCATAAAAACATTTGAGAAAATTAAATTAGTTCAAATCGATCATTCCTAAAAATGGGATCTTAATGGCGCTATATCTCATTTTGCATGGGCATCTTGTTAAATTGGCCGTATGGTGGACGAAGGAAAACCCTGTCCTTCCTAGAGATAGAGAGCTCCGTTGTTTGTAAACAATAACACAACAGAACGGGGTCGCTGCACACAAAACTTCTTATAAAGAGATACGCCCCAATAAGGGAAAGTTTGTTGTGGAACCCATTCGTTCCACCACGCGTACACTTTTTATGAGTAGTAGTTTTCCCTTGCTTTCCTCCTCATCTCTTGCCTGTGAGTGATCAACAAATCTGTTTCTGCAGATCCCGCTGTCTCTCTCTCAGTCTCGCCTTTTCCACACACAAGACATCACTCAGCCACAGTGGAATCGAGTAAAGTACAGGGAATTACCTTTATAGTCGATTTCGACCCGAGAGTAGCAGAAGAAGAGGAAGAAGCTTTCTCTTTGAAAGTGAAAGTAACAGATCACTCACTCACTTTCACTTTCTCTCTTGCTCCCAAATGAAAGGAAAAACACATTCAAATATGCAGGTGCACACAGAAATGCGTACAGTACGAGCGTGGGCACTACCTGGGGTATTTTTCACTTCCATATAGCTTGTTAGAGGTGAAAATAGTCTTAGGGCAGATACATACAGTGTAAAGTAGCGGCAGCGGGGAGCATAGCAGCCCTAATTCCCTTTGGCCATTCATTTTTCCGGCTGGATCGATAAAAAAGTTCAGACTTTCTGACTTTCACCGACGACTTGCCGATATTTTACATTTGCGAGCCGTCGGCACAAAACTTGTTTTTTCTCACACACACACACATTTTAGAGATACACACACAGAGAGAGAAATTACAAACTTGTAAGTTTTCGTTGAGGGAGATAGTTTTGGTGGTTGTGGATGGATGAGTGAGTGAAGACCTACTATAGGTCTTCACTACAGCCGCAGAGGGTAACATGATCGAGAATTTTTTTTAAGCATATACTTTTAGGTGGTCCTCATTAAACATTATATAGGGGTCTGCGGCAATATTAGGAGTTAAACAAAAATAGATTCCCTACAAGAGAGTAAATATTTAATATGACATTTTAGGGAGATCTCTTTGTATTGCCTTAAGCGTAAACCCATGGAAAATTGTTATTGACTACCCTTCTAGTAGAGAGGGTAGAGTGGAGAGAGGTGCTATTGTCCCGGAACCACCACTAAAGCAACGGGAATGTTTCAAACTCATTTTGTTTCTTCAATAAAGTACATCCGGGGAACGAGGAAATCGTCGTTGTCGGCTGTCGAATGAACAACAGCCGGCAGGCGAAAGAAAATATTATAAACTCCGACAACGATTCACTCACTCGCTCGCTCCGTTCCAATTTTAACCGAAAATACGAGCTGGTTCTTTCTTTGAACTTTTTAACTTGTATTTCAGGGATTGGATAGAGAGACCGGCTTTGTTTTACTTTGCGGTCGTTTACATATAATATGTTCCTCTTTTGTCAGCATTCAGTTTCGATTGTGAGTAAATATGAAGAACGGAGAGCATTTCCTGTATTCTCCGTATGTCTACACAACTCTCAGTGCACACAATGGTGCAACTCTTTTATTACTGTTTCAAAGCTAGGAAAAGCATGCAAAAATAAAGTGCAGATTTTTCTACCGACGAGTCTGTGGAGTCAGGGTGTCGTAAATAACACTTTCTTGTGGAAATCGCAGTGGAAATATGTGCTGTGAATAATGGGATTATTGTGAAAAATGTGATTAATTCGTAACATGGAAATGACAGTAAATTATAACATGGATGGGATAGTGAATCCCATTTATCATACTAATCATGTGACGGAGTGTGCTTTGATAATCACATTTTATTACTCAATAACAGCATTAATCCCAGTGTGATGAATACACGCGAAACCCGTAGACACCCACTGTTGGTGCCTATTATCAGTTTTTTATGCATAATTTGCCTTTGGAGAAGTGCATACTATAACCTATGTACTATTTTTTGTGCCTGTTTATCCTCGCTCTAATTGTCATTATTATTTTATTGCAGATCATGTTTGACTCTG
>JABASC010001627.1:0-21988 GCA_019776185.1 Plutomurus gul | reverse complement strand
GAGCTTAAAGAAATTCGAAAAGTTCTTCAAGAGTACGTGGACAATCGGATTTACTATACTGTGATTTTCTTTTCGTCCGTTTACCTGTACAAACAGGCTTTTGCCATTCCAGGCTCAGTCTTTTTGGTAATATTTAAAAGCTTTAACATTCCAAATAGTTTAAAAGTTTCATTTTAGTTCCATGCAGAATTTTGAAATCAGCTCATTATCATTCTTGGACTAAATACAAAAATACAACAGTGAATGAATGAATGCATGAATTTTAAACATTTATTTCATGTCACTTTGAGTAACACATTTTGGTGGGGATAGCAGAAGGAGCGTTTTATTTATCATTCAGACTTCAAATTTTGGGGTTTGCAAAACTATTTGTGGGACAAAATCATACGAGATCAACAAATTCACAATGAACGACTTGAAACCGTATCCTTGCAATATTCCACAAAATAATGCACGGTGGACTGGTGGACATGACAATGTTTAGAATAAAAGCGTAAACCCAACCATGTTGTACATATTTGGCAGCGTTTAGTCTCTCGAATGCATTTCCTCTGACATAAGTTAATTATCAAAAAACTTGAAGTGAACTTTGAATTGTTTTTCATCTTTTCAGAATATTCTCAGTGGGTCACTATTCGGATTATTCCCGGGCTTCGTGCTCGTTTCATTCCTGTCAGCATGTGGGGCAACTTTATGCTATTTGATATCAAAATATTTCGGGAAGACGTTACTAGAACATTTTTTCCAAGAAAGGATTAACCACTTTCGAGGAATCGTAAGTTTGAGTTTAAATTACACACAAGACAAATGTTGCTTCTCGTTGTTGCCCCCGTTGCCTCGTTGCCCCCTTGCGATTTCACTTAAACGTATACTAATTCACTTTGTATACGATCCGCATTAGTGAGAAGGCGATCCAATAACAAACACTTGAAACTTTGAAAAAATAAGCAAAAAAAGATGATAGCTAAATAGACAAAAGCAACAAGGTTGTGGATTTTTTGTTTAATTTCAGTGAGGTTAATCGATTTAAAAGTAGAATTTTGAAATTTTGACTGGATTTTTTTGTGGAATTTAGATTCTGAGTTGGATGAATGAATTTGTTGTTGTTTTTATTATGCCCTCTTGCTAGATTTGTCAATAAAATTGACAAAAACTCTGGAAATTTTCTTTAAAATTTCAACTAACTTGACACAAAACAATACTACAAGACACTTAATACCCCCATAACGGGGGACAACGAGGCAACATTTGTGAGGCAACGAGGAAACATTTGCCACGAGCCTAAGCTCAGCCCAAGAAGTAATTTAATTCAAGTGCACTTTTGATTTGGTCGGATATTTTGTACTAAAATATTGTATACAGATTTCCAAAAATGAAGACAGCCTTTTCAAATCTCTGATAAGCCTTCGAACATTTCCAATGACGCCTAACTGGCTCGTAAACATGGCCAGTCCAATAGTCAACATTCCATTGAAATTATTCTTTCCCTCAGTGTTTTTGGGTAAATATTTCCAGTGAAATTCCAACATGACTTATTCTCACGTTTTGAAACATTTATACATACAAAAATCTATTTTATTTGTTGCAGGTCTCCTGCCATATAATTTCCTGACATCTTTAGGCGGAGTGACCCTTTCCGAAATAAATTCACTGGACGATGTGATGTCGATACGTACTTTAATATTATTAGGAATGATATCGCTTTTTATTCTTAAGAAATAAAAATCTTAATTTTACAAAAAAAAAAAAAATATTGCACTTGATTTTTTATATGGTCTTCAATTGACTCATCAAATCATCCAAACTGAGCTCACTGTTGTCATCAACATTATTATCACCTTCGGCACCTCTTCGTAGGTCCCTTTCTGGAATGGAATAAGCCATCCTCAAACCTGGAGCCACTTCTAGACTTTCCTTCACATCTTCCGATTCATCAACTAAACTGATGCCCCAGTCATTATCCTCGTGAACGATTTCTACCTCTTGCTTTACTTCTTCAACAATTGGGTTGGCCACTAAATACAGTTTATATTCCTCTTGCCTTTTGATACAATGACTGTCGTCACAATATTCATTAGGCTTCAACGTCATCTTTGGGAAAAAGTCTTCTAATGCATTGTAGCCCAAATAGTCACTTACTTGACCGAATTTCAAAAGGTATCTGAAAATGTTTTTTAAAAAAAACTTGTCGTCACAATATTCATTAGGCTTCAACGTCATCTTTGGGAAAAAGTCTTCTAATGCATTGTAGCCCAAATAGTCACTTACTTGACCGAATTTCAAAAGGTATCTGAAAATGTTTTAAAAAAAAACATTCATTCATGAATCAGATTTTTCGTCACAAAGAAAATGAAAATTATTTAAATGTTGATATGATTGACTCTTCCAAATTTTGAAAATTATTTACTTGAGTGCATTTTGAACAAGGAATCCTGCAACAATTCCCATTGTCGTTGGAAGACTGGCAGCACACACACCATCTTTTTTCAATGTTTTCTCATCAATTTTGGTTGCAACCACCAACGGAGGGGCACACTTAATAAATTGGAATTCAAAATTAGAAATTATTTTTGCTGTCTCGTGCGTAAAATATTTTTATAATAATAATAAAAATATAATCTTACAGCAAAACATGCAGATATTCCAGGTTTCAAAAATTGAATATGTCCACTGACAGCATTTTCGCTGACACCGCTCTCAAACCAGTTGACGTTGTTAGCATTGCAAACTCCATTGATGGTGATTCTCGCTTCAAAATTGTCAACACAAGACAATACTAAATCTACTCGATTCCCGTCAAGACTTCCATGAAGAATTCTATCGATAAACGTGTCGTAGTTTTCCACTGTCGTTATGTTCATATTGTGCGTCTCGAATTGAACATCTGGGTTGATTTTTTCCAACGTGGAAGCCGCAGCTGCAACTTTTGATTGTCCAGACTGGTGTGGTTGGAAAAACAAGCGATTCATGTTTGCCAATTCTACTACATCATAATCGAATAGCAATAACTGCAAAAATTAATTAAGAATTTTTAAAAACATATCCTTAGATTAATAAGTAAATAAAAAATTTGCAAATTGAATGGAGAATGAATGAAAATGAAATACCTTTCCGATTCCACATCGGGTGAGCATCTCTGCCGTGACAGACCCCACACCACCAATTCCAACAATAAGGACGGAATAATTTCGAATTTTCTCGTAATTATCAACAATACCCATTCGTTTCAATGCCATCAGTC
Source organism: Plutomurus gul (assembly GCA_019776185.1). Lineage (NCBI taxonomy): Eukaryota > Metazoa > Arthropoda > Collembola > Entomobryomorpha > Tomoceridae > Plutomurus > Plutomurus gul. Next base: position 18,747 of record JABASC010001627.1, on the reverse strand, counting down.
GACTATTAATTGAAAATAAAATTTCCCACAACCAAATCAAGTGTTTCACCCGAACATATGGAATGATGAGAAATCCAATAATAAAATTAAAATTTACCTGTAAGGATTGCTATCCTTCACTTCAGAGCTCATTTCGGCAATTTTCTCCCGGGTAATCGAGCCTTTCAGCTCTTTTAACTCTGCCTCCAGCAATTTCACTTTAGCTTCTAATTCTTCCATCGTGTCACAATTTTTTAACAACAATTTCAACTTTACGACCAGCTTCTACCTTCTACACGTAGCTCTGCTTGCTGCTTCGCTCTTCGCTGCCTGTCAGATCAGAAGAGAAAGTTACGGCATGTTCAAATAGTTGCGCATCACACGCATAAATTCTGCCTTCCGGTTGTATCAAGTTGTTGATGGGCAACCGTTCGTAAACAAACAATGCATGTTATGATTAGGTCATTTCAATCTGACAGAATGTTTTCTTTTCAATATTCTGACGCACGATTCATTTGAATATTTGCTTACTCTGTACTCTGTACTTGCAAACTGAGAAAGGAGGCAGAAAAATTATTTTTTGCAGTCATTTTGTTCAAAGAAAACTTCAAAATGACATCCACCACCTCTTTGGGTACATCAAAATAAACTGTTATAAAAATCAGTATTGCCAAAATCAAGAGTAAATAAATTTATAATTTATTAAATACAGCGGATTCCCTGAGAATAGAAAATGAAAGATTGAAAGCGACAATAAAGAGTCAAGAAGATAAAATAAAATTACTAGCCACAAAGCTGGTAAAATATCTGAAGAAAGGAGAAGATGAGAAAGCTCGGATTTTAGAATTGGAAGGACAAGTGATTAGTTTAAAGGAAAAGGTCAGCGTCTATCGTCTACAACTTGAGAGTCAAACTCAACTGTCGTCGTTCGGAAGAGCTCGGTTGGGTTGTTTACAAAAACGTTTTATAATTATTTCAAAATTACATTTCACAGCATTTCTACATATAAGGGGCTAGCTATAAGACTGACAATTTTATTTACGTAGGAGTCCGAGGGTGGTGAGTCACGGCCAAAATCATCATCAGACTAATAATACCAATCATATATCCATTGAGTCATTGCTTTTGGAAGCTAAAGCTGAAAATCAAGCCTTGGAAGATAAAATCGCTGTACTCAAAGAGATAATTGCAGAGAGAGATGCTGAGATTGAAAGATTTCAGTCTGCTAATAAAGTAAATTAAAAAAATTTACAATTCCAATTAAATGGAAATAATTTAATTTTAATTTTGTTACAAATTAAATTTTAGCCATCACAACCAAACACAAAGAAACTTGAAGAAAACATAAAATTGATTCGACTTAATCGAGAAAAACGGAAAGCTTCCAGTTGGCTCACCACATTAGAAAGTCAATGCAAAGTTTTGCAATCAGAATGTGACAGATCAAAAGAGAAAATCACAGAATTAGAGAATGAAGTCTCCGATTGGAATGAAAAGGTGAACGATTTGCAAGAGAAAAATTTGTCGTTAGAAAAAAGGCTGGGAGATGATGCAACGTGTCGCTTTTCCGGTAAAGAGAATGAAAACGTCATTTCTTCATTACAGGTAAAACGGTTGCAGGGGTTGTCTTGTGTCTTTTCCGTGTGAGCAGGAGGATATTCGATTTAGCGGGTGGGATTGACGAGACTGATGTTGATATTAATAGAAAGCTTATCCATGTATTTGTAGTCTGAACTGGAAATCATAAAAAAAACCAACAGTCAACTGACGGCAAAACTCGAGACAAAGAAACAGACAGAGAAACCGGAATGGAACGAACAAATCCTAGAACTTGAAAAGCGGCTTAAAGCCGAGTGTGAAAAAAATGCACAGCTTATGCGACAACATTCGGAAGCAATGCAATCCCTCGTACTACATCAACAGCAACAACAGCAGCAGCAGCAGGAGGAGGAAAATACAAAGCTTCGGCAACAGAAAGAAGAGGAACAAAAGCAGCAGCCCGTGCCATTCGTAACAAAAGAAACAGTGGTGGTAGAACATAGTGAAGCAGTCGGAGGAGCACAAATCTTACCCTGCGAGAAATGCCAAGAAAATGCAACGGACTTAAACAATTGCCAATGGCAATTGGTTCAAGTGAGGGACGAGCTGAACCGAATTCGGGTCTTACTAGATACCCAAATGGTCATTAACAGAGACCTCATGAGAGATGTACGCAAATTTCTGATTCAATACTATTTCTATCAGGGGCGTAACCAGAAAAAGTATTTGTTGGGAGGGGGGGGGTTCCCCCTATCCTTTCTATTTTAATGTAGCCACTCTATCCTTCCCACGTTAATCTGGGGGGCCATTTCCTTTAGAGTGCATACGCCCCTGATTTCTACATACGTTGATTACTTGTTTAGCATTAAAGTGGAATGAGAGATTGGGGGCTGGTTGTTGTTGCTACTATATAGGATGAACATGAGGATGCTATTTAGGAAAGCTGATGATAATAGATTGTGAAGGAAATTAGGGTTGCGAAGTGATGTATAGGCTGCATGTCTGCGTGCAGTGCATATCTGATGATAGAAGATGGTAAAAAGGAGAAAAATAATTCCAAGCGTTGTTTTGCATCGTTTTCTTTCTGTTTCAGGCTGAGGAGAGAAGAAAACATTCGTCATCATCGGAGAAATAAATACGTCCAAGTAAAAAGTAAGGTAGTAGAGTGTTGTACGGAAAAGCGAGTAAACTAACTAACTAACGTAGGTTAACCCAAATATCGTGTGTGCATACAACATAGTATATACATACGTACTGTCGGTACTGTACGTACTTTATACTTGGTACACAGTATACAGTAAAATACACACCCACGTTGCATTAGCTGTTTGCATCTGTTTGCACCGCTTGCCAGGAAATCCCCGAAGATAAAAAACTCCATGTTCAGTTGTAGCAGTTGTAGAAATGTCGCGAGAAGAACAGTTCTACACGTTTAAATCTCAAGGTAAAAATTATCATTTTCTGGCTCAGCTTTTTTCTTCTTTTCTAATTGCAATGCATTACATTTCCTATTACTTGTATACAAAGTATATTGTATTTCACACTGTAAAGGTTTCCTCCAGGAGCTCACTAGTCGGGTGGCTAATCGTACGAGTCGCACTGTGACCGTAAGTCAATTAGCCAAACGAGCTATTCTTATTCTTATAATACTTAATACCTTTAGAATACATAATACATAGTAAATGTGAATGTGTTGCAGTGAGTGAGAGTTTTGGAAGAAATAAATTCTTGTACTCTATGCATGCCAATAATTCATAATATTTTAGTTAGTCGATAATGAGCTACCGATACGAGAGTTACAGTGGATATACGATCTCGACGCACAGGTCGATCAAACAGGTCAGGGGTTATCTAGTGTTTTTTTTTGTCTTTTTCTGTTTAAACGTTTGATTAGTAGAAGAAGAGTGTTTGGAATACAATGCAGGATGTATTGTATTGGAATGGGGGCCGACGTGTTGTATATCCATGAAGTATATTTGTAGGAGAGAGCAGAATTCTCTTTTTGCCCTGGTGCTGTTGTTGCTGTTGGGCAGAAGAAGAGACGTCTCTCTCGGATTGAGTGTATATAGGTGCTCGTATTTATATAGGATGTAGGTAGCAGTAAGTGGTGCTATATAAGATATTGCGTAATACGTGAGTATTAGTTTAGGTAAGTAGAGTTCTATTTCTGTACTCATTTCACCTAAGAGGAAGAACAGCCATAAGATCGTCTCACTCTTCCCACAACAGTACACCTAGTCAGCTTTTAGCTATTTTCTATTACTTATTATACATACTGTGTTTCTATTCATTCCATTTTGTGATTTTGTCTGATATTTTAAAGATTTTCAATTTTCTCCTTGTCTGTACATGTAATTTTACCTTCCCGCTGTTAAGGAATACTTTTAGATAGTTGGAACATTTTAAAAATGTCCTTTTGTCGTGTAACGGGTCACAGTCGTGGCCTGCCCAAACCCAACTACTTCCCCCTCCTGCCACCCATCAGTCCAGCCGATGCGAAAAAGTTTACCCGTGTGGCTAAAAAAAATCTCGACTCGTATACGAATTTGTACAACGTCATCAAATCCCCTCAAGCGGAAGTCATGCTGGATGACCTGCTGTACTTGAAGCTACCTGAAAGTGAACTGAAGAATATTATCACGAGGACGAAGGGAAAGAATAATTTTTATTACACGAACTTGAATTATTTGCTTCTGTTTCCAAACGATTTTGAGACGGCTATTAATGAAGGGAAGGTCATCGAGCTGCTCATTAGTAAAGAGTTGGACAAGTTGAATGTCAAATTGTCCAATAGGAGGGTTGAGTTCTCCGTTGAGAAGGTGGCAAAGATTGGAAAGCCTGCCAAAGGCAGAGGTGTCATAAAGTCTGTGCGAAATGAGTTGAATACGATGAAGAGCATCTTTGAGCAGAAGGAAAAGATTGCGGAGGAGGATGAGAAGAAAATGCATGAGAAAATACAACCAGATACGCAAAAGATTGAAGAAGTTAATAAGATTATTAAGACGCATAAGATTGAAGCGAAAATTCAACTGGAATCTAAAATGAATAAAGAGAAAACAAAGAGCAAGATTGGATATGGAACTTTTGAGTCGAGTGCTGAGGAAGAATTCGGATTTTTAGTCCAAAGTGGNTCCAAAGTGGAGAAGATTTTAGATTCTATAGTGAAGATAAGGATATCAGTAAATTGCAAGTCGATGTCGTCAAGATTATTAGTGGAAATTATGACAAGCAAAGCAAGAAGTTCACACCAGGTAATTTTTATATACCATTGTCATCATATCGATTGGAAGTTTAAATAAAATCGGCTCGAATTTCAAATAACACCGATTAGAATAGAATTTTAAATAGTATCGATTAGATTTTTAAATAACATCGATTAGATTTTTAAGTTCACACCAGGTAAATTTTATATACCATTGTCATCATATCGATTGGAAGTTTAAATAAAATCGGCTCGAATTTCAAATAACACCGATTAGAATAGAATTTTAAATAGTATCGATAAAGAATTTTAAATAACATCGATTAGATTTTTAAATAACGTCCATTAGAATTTTAATTAACATCGATTCGATAAAAATCGATTAAATACACATTTTTTAAATCGTAGGTAAGAAGATTTTGGACACCTTCGTACCAGGTCAAGTTGTAACCACGAACAAAGGCGAAGAATTTGTTCCTGGCAAGGTTGTGGGAGAGAAATTCGTACCAGGACAGGTTTGAAATTTAATAGATTCATATATTCAAGTCAAAATTGCTATAATTTTCACATAAAAATCGATTAAATTTTCATTTAATTGTAACAGATGGTGGAGACTGTAGACGGAGAAATTTCCTTCGTGGCAGGTAATGCTATTTAATAATTAACTATGTTAAATTAATTGAATAAATTTTCATTTAATTGTAACAGATGGTGGAGACTGTAGACGGAGAAATTTCCTTCGTGGCAGGTAATGCTATTTAATAATTAACTATGTTAAATTAATAATAACAATTAAAAATGACATGCTATTTTTCAAAATTTTAGGTCAGATGATAAAGAATCGATTTGTCCCTGGACAGGTTCGAAATATTCACATAAAAAACGATTAAAATTTTACTTAAAATTCAACTAAATTTTCACTTAAAAATCTTTTGTTTGCACCTTTCAGGTAATCGAAACAAAGAGCGGACCTACGTTCATCCCAGGACAAATTATGCACACAGAAGAGGGATCCAAATTTGTACCCGGACAGGTTTGAACTTAAAAAAAATACATGTTTAAATAAAAATCGGTAAAATAATTCGATTGAATTTTCAAAAACTAAAAATGTATAAATTTTCAAATAAGGTTGTGGAGACATTGGATGGAGGAATTTCATTCGTGCCTGGAAAAGTGGTGGAGACTACGGACAAGACAATTTTTTTGCCCGGGGAGATTATCGAGACCGATGAGGGTCTTCATTTTGTAGCTAACGATATGAGGGATACGGACTTGGGGCCAGAATTTTCTTTGCAGACTTTTGATGTGGACAGCAAAGAACTGTGTTTGTACAAATCCGAATTGCTGGATAGCAAAGTGCTTAATTTGCTTAATGATAGAGGTGTACTGATAAGCGAAGAGCCAACTGTGAATCCAATGTCAACGAATAGATTACAGAGATCCATCAGTGTCAACACCTTCAGTCTCTTCAACCAAGTCCTAGACAGCATGGCAGAAACGGGAAGTGAACTGGAGAAGATTATCGAGAGTGAAGAAATTAGTGAAAATAATGTGATGGATATTGTGACACGGGCCATTGAGTCCATTGCTGGCGGCAAAGACAAGAAAAATGCGCTGCAGGCCATGGTGTTGGCAACGGTGGCCGACGTCATCAGTCGAAAGGAGAATTTTGTTTGCACAGGAGACATTAAACAGGAAATCATCTCGAAAATTAAAGGAGACTTGATTTCCATCCAAGAGACAGAAGCCACCACCGGTGACAACAAAGAGAAAACAAGTGCTCTCAGTTTTATCCAAGAGGAACGAACGAGGAAGACAACAACGACCGTTGAGAAGATTTATGTGGTGGACATTGGAAAAACTCAAACAAAGCCTGCACCCACAAACCAAACCGACACCAAAGAGAAAAAGAGCGCGGAAATGAAAATTCATCAAGCCAAAACGAAAAAGTTGCAGGATGAGACGGTGACACCAATAATTGAGAATATTTTAAAAGACAAGGCCATCATGAAAAAAGTGGAGAATGAAAACTCTGAAAATGTCATTTCTGTAATTGCAAAAATAATTAACGAAGAATACGAAAACGAAGTGAAAGGAAACGAGAGTCTTGAGTTGATAACTCAGGCGATAAATCTTGCAATTCTCATGGGCAAGAAAGATGTGGCAAAAGAGTTGGAGAATGTGGATGTGAATGTGGTGGAGGACCCGGAAGTGTTATTCATTCTTCGGCAGCTTTTTATTATAAAGAAATTGGTGGGAGGAGATGTAGAGAAAGTGAATCGTATATTGACACTGCCGAGTCGCTACGTCGATGGGGACAACATTGAAGATGTCGAGTTGAGGGAAATTGTGAAAAACTCGGAAATATTGACGGAATTCGTTTTGCCCGTTCCTTTCTACGATGCGATGGATATTGACAGCTTTGATGAGCGTTTGGAGGATGAGCACAGAAAGGAACAAGAGCAGGCTGCAAATAATAAAGGAGAACAAACTAATAAGGAAGTGGCTGAAGAAGCAAATGACATTCTGGTGGAGCTGAAAGAATATTTGAAGGAAGATAGTGAAATCGAACAGATTCTCGATGACATCTTGAAAACAACAACCAGACGAAAGTCAAGTGCTTGCGTCATTTTGAAGGATAACATAAAAGCGATTATTCCGAGGGAAATGGCCCATAAAATCCTAACGGGCGAAGCAGACTACACGGTGGTGGACGAGGAGGGGGTCAGATACTTTGAGGCAGTGGGCAAAAGGAAATTGAGTCTCAAATCTTTCTCAGAGTATTCAGAGTTTTACTCGGCTGAGGAGGAGGTCGTATTTAACATTTGTTGTTGTTGTCACATTGTTATTCTTATTTTATGTGCTGTTGCTGACATTTAATGTGAATTTAATTGAATGTTGAGAGTGAATCGTAAGAGAAAAGGATCAGAATTTATATTCAGACACGTGTGACTATGGATTTTTATTTATTTATTCTCTTTTTAAGGTCTCCCATTCACATGATGTGAGAGTTTCGGAAGTTAGTACTCCTGAATTGGATGATGATCCTTTCGAAGAAGTCAAGTAAGTCAAATCGGAAATTGTACACAAAGAATTATTTTTTTAAATAACTGAATTGTTTTCATGATTAAAAAAAAGGCGGAGGAAATATGAAGAGTTTGAATATGTGCACTCTTCCGCCGAGTCTTTGTTGGACAATTCATCCGCGAAACACAAAATTGCCGTTCGTCCAAGCAGACGGCGACCAATCACAGAGAAGAAAGAGATTGGCAAGGGACGGGATGCGAGAGAGTAATTTTGAAACATTTAAATAGATGAATTTATTGTTTGAATTGTTTCTAGTGATTGACGGGTGTAATTATAATTGGTTAGCGCGGCTCTGGGGGAGTTACTAGAAACAGAAGAAGAGTTCGTTCGTGACCTGCGTTACGTGATGGACCATTATTATAAACATTTGGATGAGCCAGGAACTCCGAGACAACTCTCTGAACTTCGAGATGTCATTTTTGGCAATCTAAAACTAATTTATGAATTTCATTCTAGGTAATTCAAAATAATTAATTGTTTATTGTGACAAAAGTGTAAATGTGAGTAAAGACAGCGGTTGAATTGATGTTTTACAGTGTTCTGCTCGAAGGTTTAAAATTCTACTCCACGGACCCAAAAATGCTCGCTCGAACTTTCTTACGTCTTGAAAGGGATTTTGACAAACACGTAACGTACTGTAAAGATGAACCTGTAGCGCAAGAATTTCTCGCTCAGAACACTTCCGTCCGTGAATACTTTGAGGTAAATACATTTGATGTTTGTCTGGTGTGGTGTTGGTGTTGCCTTTGCATGCATAGTCAGAGAGTCAGTCGACGCATCTGCTATCTAATGTGTACTTTACTTTGTTAGTAAATGCATACTAGTAGTAGTAGTAAGTAGTAGTTAGCATACACACAGAAGAACACAGGGAAGCATTAAAAGAAGGTAGAAAAAATTTTGCGGGGCCGAGCCAAACGTTAAATGCTAAAAATAGAATTTTGCTACATCTTAATTTGGGAATAAGGCCAAGGGGATTGACTACTACTACTTCCTATTAGATAGTCTTCATTTTGACAAGATTTTTTTGTCTTGCCTGCTTTTCTGCTAATCTTTAACAATTACTTTTGTTTAAGTGAAATATATAATAATAATAATAAAAATCCTTTAATTAACTGCTAATCAGGTGCACAGTGCTAATCTACAAGACGAGAAAACTCTTCAAGAGCATCTACAATTGCCTCTGCAAAGAATCAACGACTACCAAGTACTACTGAGAGATTTGCTGCAGATCAGTCAGTCACTGCACGAAGACACGACAGATTTGAGTCGAGCTTTGGAGTTGATGGTGGCCATTCCTCAGAAACTGAACGATTTGAAGTTTCTGAATAGTATCGAAGGTTTTCGGGGAAATATTCAAAAATTGGGACGACTTCTGAAACACGTACGTTGTTTTTTGTGCATGGTGTAGACTACATACACAAATGTTTTTCGTCCAACTATATCCATGCATCTTCCAACTGAACGAAAAAATCAGTGCTCCGTTTCTTAAAAGTTGAGTGAGAAAAAAAAAGTTAAATTCCCTTTTCCAGGATTGGTTCACGTTCACTGACACTTCAGGAAAAGCTAGAGAGCGCTACCTATTTCTTTTTAAAGCAAGGATTCTGGTCACGAAAGTTCGTCGCATTTCCGACGACCGCTCAATCTTCATCCTAAAAGATATTCTCAAGGTAAGTTTTATTTAACTCTTCTTCCTCCAACACCATAACCATAACATTACCCAACCCACACACACAACGTTGATGTCATTCTCTCGTTCTATTTATCTGATGTGCGCAATTCATTGACAACGACCAATTCATAAATAATAGCTTCCGGAGTTAGAGATTGAAGATATTTCAAGTAAAGCTTTTGCATTGAGCAACAATGGAAACTATAAACTAGAGAGTCAGAGTGCTGAAACGAAAGCCGCTTGGTTGCAAGAGATTCGACTTTATGCCCATGACAAGCGTGAGATATTTAATGTCATCAATTTATGAAGTGATGAACGCCCAAGCAATTAGCCTAATTTAATAACATGCATATTTAACAGTTGCCTTGGCTGAACACGCTGCGGATGATTTGCAACTGGAAGAAGTAGAGGACAGGAAAAGTGAGGAAGACGAGCTTGGAGATAGGCCAGTTGTCGGTGCAACAGCAGCAGCAGCTGCTGCATTAGTAAAGGAACCGGAAGAGAAAAAAAGACAAGCTATCAATGTTACCGAGTCTGCTACACCGGAAAAAGTAAGAAAAGTAGAAATACAATTGGAGGAAAAAACTGCAAAGTCGGAAGCTAAACCGCCTCAAGTTCAACCAAAACCCACAGAGTCAGATGTTAAGGCTGTTGAGGAAAAACAACCGGCTGTGAAACAACCTGAAAAATCTAAACCACCACCTGAAAGTGATAAATCGAAATCCAAGTTGAAAACACAAAAATCTGTTGAAAAGGAAAAGCCACAAGTTGAAGAAAAGAAAACAGAGCCCAAAGTAGCAGCCGAAAAATCTCAACCGGCAAAACCTGTGGAAAAGGAAAAGCCGAAAGTTGAAGCAGCGAAAGCCGAGGCGAAAGTAGCACCGGAAGTTAAACCGGAAAAATCTCAACCAGAAAAGGCTGAGCCGAAAAAGGCCGAAAGCAAAGTGGAGGTCCCTAAGGAAGTAGAGCCTGAAAAGGCTGATGACACAACACCAGAAGAAAGACCTTCGCTGGTGAGAAGAAAATCTAGCATCATTCTACGGCGCGATAGCATCAAAATGGAAGCCGGTAACTTAACAAAAAAAAATTCAAAAATATTCATTAGAAATGTTTTAAAAGTAAAATTAAAATTTTTCCAGAAAAACCGACTTTCTCCAAGCCGATAAAATCTTGTGAATGTGAACGTAAGGAAAAGCTAATTTAATTATTATAATAAAATCAAACGTTAGTTTAGTAAAAAAAAATTACACAATGAATGTGTATAAATTTCCTTTTCAGCCGGTGACAATGGAAAGTTTGAATGTGAAGTGGAGAGCAAATCACTGTCAACGGTGACTTGGATGAAAGGAAATCGACCATTGGATGATAAATTGGCGGACCGGGTTAAAATAACTACTGTTGGCAATTACCATTCTTTAGAAATTCTAAACTGTAGCGACTCGGATGCTGGTCTGTACACTGCCAAGGTTACTAATGAGAATGGAACGAGCTCCTCGTCTGCACAACTCTTGGTTCACCAATGTTAGTCATAGATTAATTTAAAAGTCATTGAACCTTAGCATTCAACATCTGCAACAATTTAAAGAAACTCTATTTGCATTTCCTCAGTGACAAAGGAAGAGAGAGATAAGAAGCTTGCAGATAACAGCCCCCATTTCTTGGGCAAATTAAAGGATACAGAATTACTCGAAGACACATCTGTGCGTTTTATGATTATCGCTCAAGGGGATCCTGCACCCAAGTTGAAATTGTAGGAGAACACGCCTTTTATTATCTTTTTATACTCTTTCCATCTCTCTTTATCGTGCAATCAAATGATTACTATTTTTAGTTTGTAGGTAATTTACATTTGTTTATTTTATATAGCTTTAAGAACGACCAGCCTTTGGAAACAGACGATCGTGTTAAAGTAAATCTTATCAGCCAAGAGAAGGGATCCTACGAATTGGTCATTGACCATATTCAACCAGACGACGCGGCAGTTTACAAAGTGGTGGCTACGAACAAACTTGGAACTAGTGACAGTTCTTGCACGGTCACTGTAACCAGTATGCAGAATATTATTTCTATTTTTTATTTAATATTTTTTTTAGAAACAGATTTCAATTATTTCCATGAATCGCAGATGAAAAAGTTTTATTCGCTGGATTGGAGGGAAGACGTTTGTTGCAGCCCGGGGAGGAGCCTGATTTTTCTTGGTTTCGTGATGGTCAAGCTTTTGATCCTGAAGAGAAATTCAAAGTCATGTTTCAAGACGACGAAGACACCTTGGCCTTGGTCTTTCAGCATGTTAAACCAGAAGATGCGGGATTGTACACTTGTGTGGCAAGTACAACATCCGGAAAGATTTCATGCTCTGCCGAGTTGACTGTTCAGGGTGCGTTCTTCCTCATCAAAACCAAAATTCCAATTCTTTAAAAGGTTTATATAACAACATTTCTATGAATCTTAGGCGCTGTTCATCAACTGCTCAGAGAACCCGAAGCTCCCACCATTCTCGCCGAGTTGACGGACACAGAAGTCAGTGTCGGGGGATCAGCAATGTTGGAATTAAAAGTCAAGGGATTCCCAAAGCCAGCTATAACATGGTAAATTAACGTAAACCTGTCAGAATTAAAAATTATAGCTTTTCTTTGTAAATAAGAAGATTTGTTGTATTATTAATTACAGGCGACGGGATGGAACGGAAGTGCAAGCAGGCGGAAAATATCGTTTCCTTTACGAGGACGATGAATCGATTGCTCTCATAATCAAAGATGTGCAACCGGCGGACGGCGGGGAATATCGAGTGACAGCCAAGAACGACTTGGGTGCAGCAGAGACCAAAGGTCAATTGATGGTGAAAGCTCCTCCTAAATTCAAAAAGAAGATGATTGATATGGCTTGCATGACTGAAGACAAGTTCAAGATGGAGGTGGAAGTGGAGGGCACACCAACGCCTGAAGTGAAATGGTGAGAATATTTTTAAATTACTTTTAAATATCATTCATTCTTTATCTCGTCATAATTTGTAATATAGGTACAAGGATGGACAATTAATCATCGCGTCCGAGAGAATCCAAATTGTGAAAGAGTCCGATGACAAGTTCAGCATAATCATTGAGCGCGTGTTGCTTGAGGATGGAGGTAATTATTCGGTGGTAGCCTCAAACGCCATCGGTCAAATGTCAGAGTTTTGGAATTTGGTGGCGCAAATGCCGGCAAGGATCACCGAGAAATTCTCAAGTCTGGTGGAATGCAGTGAGAAGGAAAGCGTGAGCCTGTCTGTTAAAGTTGCCGGAAATCCGACACCCACTATAAAATGGTTCGCATTTTTTTAAATAATAAGAAATTTTAAATAAAGTGACAGTTTTACAAATTGTAATATTATTATTATTACAAATTGATTTGTGTGTCTCTCTCAGGTACAAAGACAATGAACTGATAAAAATAGATAAGAAGAAGTATATCGAAGAGAAAACTACTTTGACTATCACAAATATCACTAGAGAAGATAAGGGAATTTATAGATGCGAAGCTAGTAATCCTTTTGGAACGGATAAGTGCGAAGGAGATTTGGCTGTAAAACGAGCGCCGAAAATTACAAGTAAAATTTCGGATTTGTCCGTTGTGGCTGGGAATGCGGCAGAGTTCACCGTTAATGTAGATGCTTATCCAAAGGCCAAAGTGAAATGGTTGGTTGTATTTAAAAATAATTTCAAACTTTTAAAAGTGGAGTGTAAAATTAATTACCATTTTTTACGCAGGTACATTGGAGATGTAGAGATTGACGGGAAGGCGTACGTAAAAAGCATTGACGGGGATGCTCATAAGCTGACAATTTCATCCGTCCAACCACCAAATGCCGGAAAGGTGAAAGCGGTGGTGGAGAATGACTTTGGAAAAGACGAGTGTTCTGCGACGCTTACTGTCAAGAGTGAGTCACTGTTGCTCTCCTACAAAATGCATTTCTTATAATTTACAATTTCATTTAAAAATGATTTAAAACGCAAAAATAATTTTCTGCAGGCAAGCCAAGTATCACTTCAAAATTGCAGGATTTACGAGTTGTCGAAAACGAAAAGCTTGACCTGAAGGTAACGATCGACGGCGTACCATCGCCTTCTGTGATGTGGTATCACAACGGGGTAGAAGTGAAAGCGGACGCCCGAATTAAAATAACTAAAGATACGACAGAAACTTATCATTTGACTTTCGATGTTGTTTTACCTTCGGACAAAGGTACGTGGTCTGTGAAGGCAACCAATGAGCTTGGAGAAGATTCCTCTTCTGCTGTAATTATTGTTGAAGGTTTGTAGTGCGTTTATAGTTGCAATTTAAAATATATTTTAGTAATTACAGAGATAATTTATGAATGCAGGAAAACCTATTTTCGAAAAGAAGATAACTGAGAAACTTGAAGTAATTGAGACGGAGAGTCTTTCGGTGGAAGTTGTGATAGCTGCCGAACCTGGAGCTGAGATTCGATGGTACCTGGACGAAAAAGAAGTAAAGACAGCGGACAGAATTAAAATAACGACGATTAAGGATGAACAAAAATCTACGATAGTTATTAGTAATGTAACGTTAGCCGAGTCCGTCTCTTTATCCGTAACTGCAGAGAATAAACATGGCGTGGCCAAGTCGTCCGGAAATATTAAAGTGACATCTCTGGCTGAGTTGAGGCAGCCAAAAGTTCAAACCATGAAAGACATTACGATTAAAAAGGGAGAAGAGTGTGAATTCAGATGCGTCGCCAATGGACAAAGGGAAATGGAAGTTAAGTGGACGCTAAATGGAGAGGATGTCAAGTGCATCAAAGGCCTTACAACTTCTGAGGATAATGAAAGTTTCAAATTGCAAGTTGGAAAAACAGCTGCCAAAAGTGGAGAAGTGGTCTTGAATCTGAAGAATTGTTATGGAGAAGCCACGGCAAAGGTAAATTATAATTCTTCACAATTCTTAGAATTTTTTTTAATTGATACGGTAGTAAATTATTGATTATACAAAATTATTAGGCAAAATTGACTGTGTTGTTCAAACCGGAAATTTCCGCACTCAAAGATGTAACAGTCGGTCCAACAGAAAAAACATCATTCGAAGCCACGGTTGACGCAAATCCTCCAGCAAAAATTCAATGGTTTGTAATTGCTTTCTTTTTTCGAGTCTTTGATCGGATTATAATTTGTTGATTGACAAATTTTAGGATACGAGGCAAAGAAGTGTTAAAGGATAGTCCCAACACCAAAATTATAACTGATGGAAACAAGAACAGACTTGAAATTCAAACACTTGAAAATGACAACACTACGGACATTATTCTTAGGGCGACTAATGATCAAGGAGAATCTCAATCTCAAGCTAAACTGAATATTAAAAGTAGAATTTGAACAATGTCACGACCATTACATATATTTATTATATAAATGATGTTTTAATTATTTGGAACATGATTTTTAGGAGAAACGCCAGAATTCACAAAGAAATTAAGTAATGTCGAAGTGAAGGATGGAGAAAGTCTTGAATTACAAGTGAAAGCGATCGGAACACCAAAACCTGTACTGCAATGGACAAAGGATGGAAAAGTCCTTTCTCCAGGCGACCTAGTCCAGTTACAAGCTGATGATGCTGGTGTTGAGACTTTGATTTTCACTAAAGTATCTCCCAGTGACGCCGGAAGGGTAAAATAAATTCAATTGAATGAATGCGGAATTAAATATTTTCTAAACAAAATTATGTGGATTTTAGTACGCGGTGAAAGCAACAAATGTTGTTGGAGACGCCACTACTTTCGGCAACCTTGATCTAAAACAAATTCCCCCCAAATTCACCAAACCCTTGGAGAAGAGATTGTCCTTCCCCGAAGCGGACACAATTATTCTCAAAGCGAAAGTGGATGGATCTCCCATTCCTTCGATCATGTGGCAAGTGTTTAATGAAATTATTTTCCTCACAATGTATTTTAATAAAACGTAGTTCTCAGTAGGACTAAAATTTCCCACTTTCGGATTTACATAAATAGTTTATGAAAGTAAACAAGGGGTTTAATTGTGAAGGTTAAAGGATGGAAAGGAAGTGCAAGAAAGTGAACGGGTCAAAATGCAGCTCCAACCTGACGGCACTGCAGTTCTCACGATTTCAGATGCAAGGCCCAATGATCGGGGCGACTATCAATGTGTCGCCAAGAATGGAAACGGCACAAATACGTCCCAATGTGTTGTCGATGTTCTTGGTAAGTTTTTTTATCAGTATTTTCATTATTTTTTTACGATCCTCTCAAAAAAATGATTAACAATTATCATTATGATGATAGCATCTCCGAAAAAGCCTAAATTGGACGAGCCATTGAAAGGACCCGCCTCGTTGCCTGCTGGAAGTACACTTTTGCTTACGGCAAAAATTAGTGGATACCCTGAACCTAAAGTGAGGTGGCTGAAAGATGGAAAACCGGTTCGGCAGGCCGCAATTCTCTCTCAACTTCCGGATGGCACCCTCTCATTGGAAATAGAGAATGCTAAAGAATCGGACGCCGGGAAGTACACTCTCCTCCTTTCCAACGAACATGGAGATTTGGAATCAGCTCTCAACGTTGGAATTACTCGTGAGTTTTGATTTAATTGGAATTTAAATTGGAAAACAAATTGCCAATAAATTAGGTAATAATTCCAAAATAATATTTGTACACAGCTCCTCTTCAAGAGCCAAAGTTGACGGAAAAGCTAAAGGACTTGAAGATGGTGGAAGGGACTCCATTCAACCTAACAGCCATCGTGACAGGAAATCCCGCACCAAAAATCACTCTTAGCAGAGGTGACACTGCACTGCAGGCAACAATTACGCCAAAGGACAACCAGCTGCTGGTGTCCCATTCGAAGAAAGCAGAGATGGCGGATTGTGGTGACTACGTGCTCAAAGCTGAAAACGACCTCGGTTCCGTTGAGTGCAAGGGAAAAGTTGATGTTATCAGCAGAATGGGAGATGGTCCTCCATGTGCACCAACTATCAGTGGCTTCAACGATTTAACTGTTGACGAGGGAGGCGAGTTGCTCATTAAAGGAAACGTTAAAGGAAATCCTCTTCCGTTTGTTACCATTAACTTTGGAAATGATAAATTTGAATGTTGCTACGACGGGGAAAAGGTAAAAGCTGCTCGGGATCAAATTTCTTCATTAAATGAGCATTTAAATTTATTATCTGTTGTTTTTTAATATTTTTAAAAAGGCTAGTTTGAAGTTCACCAACATTCGTATGGATAAAGCTGGAGACTATAAAGTTGTTGCAAAGAATGACAGCGGAGAAATAGAATTCCCATTTAAAGTGAACGTGCGAAAATATTTCCAGCCACCGAAATTTGTCTCGAAATTCACAGACAATCAGCAAGTACTTAGTAAATAAATTGAAGCCAGGATTGAATTACAACGAATTTGCATTACAAAATGAATTGTTCTTTGTTGTAGGTTCTGTCAATGGATTCGAAATTTGGCGCAAGAATTAGTGGAATACCGTTCCCTGAAATAAAATGGTTCAAGGATAGCGTAGAGTTGCAGGACAGTGACAAGTACAAACTGAAACGGGACGGAGACATCATCAGTCTTACTGTAACCAACTGTAATAATAACGATATTGGCAAATACTCTTGCCGCCTCTCCAACGAAGAGGGACAAGATGAATGTTTCGCTTTACTCCAAATCGTTGACAGACTGTAAGATCGTTTGCTCATAAAAATTAAGGTCGTGTTGTTCTTTTCCGGCTTTACACATGTAAACATTAAGTAAACAACATAAATTTTATCAGAACAAGACGCGAAAAGTCCGCGGCTCCATATTTCCTGAAAGAAATTGGCGACACGGAAGTGTACTCGGGAATGACAGCCAAGTTTACCGCCTGTATTGCCGGAGGTCCCCCTGAGCCCGAATATGAATGGTACCACGATAACAGGAAACTGTTCCACGGTGACCGCATTCAATTCCAAAAGGAAGGTGTTGGTCTGCTCAGACTCGTCATTCACAATATAACCATCGGAGATGTGGGAGAATACAAAATACGCATTTTCAACAGCAGTGGAGAAGCCATCAGCAGCGCCAAACTTTCCATGGACAGTGAGTCTTTCAAATAAATTAAAAAAATTGCAAAAAAATCTCAGAATAAAAATTAGATTTTGAATTGAATATTTTTTTTAGGTTTGGAAGGAAGAAAGAAAAATCCTGTGGGTGATCAATATCTTGGATTCGATCGATTCCGGGACTCTGGTGTTCCGGTTCCTCTTGCAGACCGCCCTGTCATCACCCGCATGACAGAGAATGACTTGACTCTAGCATGGAGACCCTCTTTGCCTATTGGTCCAAGATACCCTATCACGTACACCGTTGAGATGTGTGCCTGCCCTGATTCTCCTTGGGTGCCCATACACAAAGGTAATTGAACTTGCATTCAGTTATTGCTCTCATTGTCTCCCTGTCAGCCTCCTTGTCTCTCGATTGGAAGCTGAAATGCTATTTTGTGAGTAAATAGTAGCTGAATTTATTTTTCGTAGGTTTGAGAGGAACGAATGTGGACATTCGAGACTTGGATCCGTTCCAAGACTACAAATTCCGTATTCGAGTTGAGAACGATCATGGGCTGAGTGAGCCTTCGCCCTATGTTATCACGCAGAGGTGAACATTCTCTACATTTCATCTCCGCGTTCCCATTGTTGCAATTAAGATCACTTGTCAGTACATGAAAATAATTCATTGTGTGTTTGTTAGGTCCAAGTTAAATGTAACTCCAACTGCTTGGAAGCCTGTGACTGTGCCAACGATTCCTAAAAACTACGACTTGGACCGCCCTCCACATGAAGGATATTTGCATGCTCCCCGATTCCTCAATAAAGAGCACGATATTCAGTACGGTGTCAAGAATCACAATGCTAATGTTAATTGGTACGTTTACGGATATCCCAAACCCCAAGTCCGCATTGAGTTCAATGGACAACCCATTCCTGACCACACCTTCACTTCAAATGGCCACCTCTACTGCTTCATCAACAGGTTGTTTTTATACCAACCACACAATGATGCTTGATGAATTGATTTGTGTAATAATTTTATTTTTTGATTATGAAATCAGAATGTCCGACGATCGGACAGGAAAGTACGAAGCAATCGCCAAGAATGAGCATGGAGAAGCCAGACAAATGGTGCACATGCAATTGGCCGACTACCCCAGATTAATCATCAGACCCGAAGAGACGTACGCCCTGTCAAGGAAAAGCATCCGAATTGTGTCCAAGGTGTATGGAATTCCTGTTCCT
>JABASC010001626.1:0-21994 GCA_019776185.1 Plutomurus gul | reverse complement strand
AACGAGAGATGCCAACCGACCCCTCCAGCTTTATTTAAGCCTATAAATCTTTAAAAGTTTGTATGATGAGATGTACTTTTTCTATGTATGTAGTATGTGCAACATACGTCTGCAAAAAAACGTGGTAAATTCTAGAATGCTTAAACTTCAACCCATCGAGGTCAAGCAATTGCACACTGCCAAGTAAAATTAAGTTTATCCGCTACACAATGTCGAAGTACAGGCTGTTATTTGTAGTCTTATTGTTAGAACAAAAGACTACACTCCAAATATTTGCCCTGTACGATTGCAATTAACGACAATTAAACTGAAGATTTTGCTTCCCATAAATAGTTGGTTGAAAGCACGCGGGTAAAGATACTCGGGTAAAGAAAGAGAATGTTTAATTCCTTCCCGGAATCAAAAGCGTTGAAAATGGCAAGAAAAATAATGGGGAATAATGATGAACAATTCAGACGATAATAAAAATTGGCACTGGAGCAAAATCAGTTGACAAATTCGATTTTTGGATGCCGTAAAGGCCACCGGTGATCTAGTAACCAACTTGTAGCCTCCGGGCAAACCCAAGAGTCTATGGCTTCGTTCTACGCAGTTATCTTGCTTACGGGGTACATCCACTATAAACCATGAAAGTTGTCATTTGCCACCCATTAACATGCCACACAATGTTCATCGTATTTGTCGGTTCCCCCAGTGAGTCGAAAATCTCTAGAATTAATTTTGAACTAACTTAAATAATGTACTTGACATTATTTGACATTAACTTTGTTTTGGTGGAAGGCGTTGAGCAGGTAATAATAATACTACACAGGTGTAAACATTATACTCTGTATACAAATAGTTACTGGCGTGTAATAAATATTGCAGTGAACCGAACCCAATGTGCCTAATATGGGTATCCACTCAGACTGGAATTGTAATAATTGTCTGAATCGAACTCTGAACTGAACTCGTCAAGCATCCTTAATCAATTTCGATTATCATCAGACACAGAAATGTCGTCCTGTTTTTAATACAACATAACTGTCCAATTGGCGTACACCTTTTCGTAGGTAATTAGTTCAGGTCGTTGTGCAATTGATAAGAAATCTATGTCCATATATTGAATACGATCGACAGAAATTGTAATACATGATTATGGCGCGTGGAAAAAATCTATGGAATGTGCAATGAGTAAATATTTACAATTGAACAGTCGACATGGCATTTTATACCTATCTATATAATAAATATACATGTTATACCTATTCTGAGTGATCCCCCAATGGAATATTTTAATTATACATTTATTAGAAATACCTACTACATTTATTGTCCACTCTCGATTATAAAATTCCAATTCGGATTTATACGTTAGGTAACCGATTGTACCCGATTTGTATTAACGATGTAACAACTGAGCAATTGTCTTAGCTGCTCTTTATAGCTGCGTTAACAGATATATCTACTGATTGATCTGGCGATCCAAGTTGGTCAGACAGTTGGACATAAAGATACATGTGAGTGATAAGAGTGGTCAATGGTCAACTTTGTGCTACTTCTTGATTTTTACATTGTGAATAGGGCTACATGCTATCCACAGAGCATCAATGACAATTTTCCTTAGAGTGCAAATAGCACAACAGCGCCATAAGAGCTTCAATTGAGGAAAACGACTTTCGCCCTACAGCAGTCTAATCAAAAAGTGGCATTTATTTATTGCAGTGCACAATGAACACGTTCCTTGTTTGTGTGTGTGGAAGCAGAGACAGAGGAAGGAGTGGCTGTCATTTGGTCAGGGCCCGTCATTGATTATTCTCAATAGAATTCGACAGAATAGTCGTTATAGACTCATCTTCCGAGTGTTGACATTTTTAATTGCTGTCAACGGCCTATAAAATACGGAGGACGGGACGTGTTTTTCTCTGATGTCAATGTCAAGTTGTTGTGAATGCGGTCCACCTCCAACTTTCCTTTCCTGTCCTACCTTCAGTCACTGCTTTGCATTGACATCCCATTCATTTTTAATCTTTGTAGCCAATAAATACGATCGGTCACAAAACAAGAAGAGCAGCTATAATTACATAAAACAAGCATCCACGTGCTTCATCAATGTAACTCATACAACGTCCGTAGCTCATCGGCTCAAAATTTGTATAAATATTGCCATAAATATTTGGAATCACAAATCACATGCACAATCTTCCGTAGCTATATAAACCTTATAAACAGAAGTCATACTCTTTTATTTATTGGCAGTTTGCATCATATGTACATACATTGATGGCAATTAAAGCTTAAACAAGCTTCAAGCCATCGTAGTCTCCTTAAATAGCCCACGGTATAATTTATTTCAGCCTTACCCAAATTCTATAATTTAATTATCGTTGATAATATATAAGATGCGTTACATCCTACCTGCACAGAATTTGTATAATATTTCTGCTATTTTCAGAGAAGAGTGTAAGTTCAGTGTTGCAGTCTTATCAACTCAACACAGTAAATGTGAATTAGTCCACTTTTGCGAATCGCGACACGATTTCACTACAGATTAGAATGTGGCTTGTTTTCGTACACAATATTATCAATTTGGTTGACAAAAATATTTTGTCAAATTCCACTCACTCAGAGTATCAATTAAAGTTATGACTATCCGTGGTTCTGTTCTGGCCAGATTCAGTCAGACAAGGCGTCTGCAATGATCATGTACCTAATTCTTATAATCAGTAACAAAGTAAAGTAATAAAACGATGTTTGTTCAATAAATCCAAGTTCGCACATTCAAGGAATCACTTATCTAATGAAGTAGTTAGTCCATAATATTCTAGCACAGCTGCAATGCTGCAAATCATTTCTTCTTTGTTAAACGTATGCCTATATAATATTAGTATCGTCAACCCCCGGATGACTTATTTATTTGCTTAAAAAGTATCATTTGTTTGTGCAGCGAATCAAGTAAGAATACGTACACAGAATACATATATTAGTAAATTTGGCCGTTGAGAAATATTTAGGAAACCTGATTTTATCATTGAGGATTGTTGTTTCCATTCACATGAACGTAGTGGTATGGTAATCTGCTATCTTTATTAGTGTATTGATAAAACTGAAGACATAACACGGTATAACATTCCATGTTATTATAATTGCCATTAAATTGACGTAAGTCCTCCAACGCTGACATTGTTTGGAAGAACGAGTCATCTAATAAGGTTACCAGACAAGAATATCACCAACAACCAACCTACACGTACAAGAATATTGGTCTGCACAAATAATATTACATTTAGCCTGCCTACACTCAAAAGTTGTTCATTGTGCTGGCTGAGAATGTCGCTCCTCACCGTTTCCTAAGCTTAAATATTACAAATCACACAATTGATTCTGACTCGAGTCGAGCAAGCCAATTCTGCTATTCCTCATCTTCTCTGTACGTACTTATAACGATAATATTGCCATGTAGCACAATGACAAAACGAATACTACCAGGTATATGAACATATGTACATATAAGCAACTTACATATATTCTATATTGCAATCGATCAAGTACACTAATGTTTACTCCATTATTATCAGAAACATGATCGCAACTTTGTGTGTCTTAAAGTTTAATGTGTGATTAGCTTATCGCCTTTATAGTATTGACGGATCTTAATGGGAAACGAAGATCTACTGCGAAGCTGCAAATGGTGATCTCACTTTTCAATTCCACCATGCAAATGTGCACAGAAAAATGTTAGCCACAGATCTAATTAAGTTTATTACAGTTGTTTCATTTGAAGTTACAGAGAAGGAAAAGACTGATTGCACCCTTGTCCTGCCTACACACTCAACACAATTTACAGTCCACCAGAAATGTAACTTTACCTACCTGTACGTAATATCATACGAAGGTGCGCACACACTCACACACAACACACAACAAAACAAGCGCAACATTAGTGATCATAAAAACGTTACTTATAGATTTCTAATGGTCTCGGGTTGGAGCGACTTTGTGGGCTCCCTCGTTTCCTATGTAAATTGCATGTAATACACAATAAACAAATACACCTGCTCGCAATCATAATATAATAACATTCGTCTGCCGTCATGAGAGTCAATGGAACTCTTGAACAAATCAGAAAGATGGAATATTATTTATTTTAAAAGTTTCCACAAGTGAAAGCTTTATAAATTCATTTTTAAGTGAACAAAGACTTTTTCCATCGTTTCATTATCCAAGTGTCATTGATTTAAGTATTGCCAGTAGGGATGAGAAACGTTTTCTACTCAAAAAGAATTACTTGGTTTTAAGATTGAATTTCTAATGGCGACATAGTGTACTGGTATTATAGTACATATTTCTATTAATTATGATCATGATCGCAATATCTTTGCATCTGAAAGCGGACTCGCGAGTAGTAATAAATTACATAGGTGTATTGTGTATTTCCAAAATCAGAGTTCCTGCGCTTGAGTTTATACATACGGTAAGAAAAAATTATGGCAACAGCCATAAATTATCAAATGGAAGTTTTTCGTTGTAAATTGCATCTGTATTCACAGCGTCGCTAGTCGAATAGATTTTACTTGAGTAAAGTGGGTATAATGTCAGCAGGGATTAGAATATGAGAAGAATAGGTTTTCTCTGAGCACACAGACCAGGACAGGTTAAACAACAATTGTTTTGGACCACTACAGAAAAATCACATTAAGAATTGATTTAGTCATTACATCACATTGCTCTTTACGTTTCTTCTAATGCGTCTGCTGCTTCGTACTGACTCGGCTCACACTGTTAGCCAGCCAGACCAGACTCTGACACAAAAACTGCGTCCACCAACATCATTGCCGACAAGGTTGACTAAGTGTTCGAATAACGTTTATTATCATACAGTGTGTACGTGCGTGCTGTTCAGTCACCAAAATATTATCCTTTTCACGACTGCTTCAATGATAAATATCCTCAACTTTCAAATATTAATCTTTTCTATATTTCACACATGTGAACAATTTGAATACATATTAGCATACGACCATCAAGAAATTCATTCTCTTTTATTTGCAAACATAAAAATGTTTCGTTCTATAGCAAATTCTCAAACAACTGATGATTTACAATAAGAAACAAATTACATAAAAATGTAAATCGAACCTTGTAAAATACTTTGGTAGTTGTTGTCGTCGAATTTGTTGGAAACATGTTCGTCGAAGATTTCCAGTTTTCCATAATGCAATTTCATTAATTAAATAGCACAAAAGTCAATATTTATTTAACAGGTACAACACTGTCTTAATTTATTTTCTATTTGTAATGTTTTCCAGTCTCCATTGGATAGAACCGTGAACAATAAACGAGTAACTACTGAATGAACTCTTCACCTTAATCAATATGTCATTCTCAGAAGATAATAAGAAATAATTGGTACAATTATTGGATAAAGTCAAGGAAAAGAATATAAATTGGTTTTTAGTACGTTGGAGGAAAACATTGCGAAAATATCTGGCTAGGTCGAAAACAGGCACACTGTTATGGCAGGAGATATGCATTTCATTAAATAATTGCGAATTTTCCAAAGTACAATAATACTACGAATATTTGCAACTACATAGTTTTGTGTAGTTTACTCCGCCACCGCTTCTGTGGTATATCCTTTCAATAATTACCACACAAACTATAAGCAACGGATTAAACCGCATATCCAATTGTAAGAATATTATAAATTCTTATCATTTTCCGTTAATGCTTTCCTATATTTTTAAGTAATTTTAACCACAGTGATTAATTTTAGTTTTAATTAATATATATACGCATCAGTTAATTCGAGGGCTTCCCCATGTACCCACCTGTCTATGAATATAGAGTTTAGTACAGAAATATAAAATTTTACATTTCATTGCTTATGTCAAAACGGAGAAGACTACTGCAAGGAAAATGTGCAAAGATAATATGGTGGAGAAAGTAGGGAAAAGGGAAGGGCCGTGGTGAGATTTTATCGTCATGCGATAATTCGAAAAAGTTGCAACAAATTTTATTAGGGTAACTGTAGAACTGATTGTGGGTAGTAGCTTAGTGGAGCTTACAGAGATTTTACAGTGTTTTTGACAAAAATCACACATGCAGTGCATTCGGTGTATTATCGAGGTTAGCCAACCAACAGATAAGTCGACACAAAGAGTTGCACGCCACATCCTGTGTTGCAAATACATATCGCTGCATCCTGAACCACAGATTAAAAACTAGAGAAGATTTTGCAACTTTTTAAAGATTACTGCAAGCATTAAATAATATTTCGAATTTAAGTCCACATGAAGGCACTTGTAGATATGAGTGCCTTTACAATTCATACAGAAATCCGTTGCATCGCCCACATCAAACGTAAGATACGAATTCCGCTATTCGTGGAGCAAAGATAAGTCTAAGCCTTTCATTTTCGCCATAATCGTTAAAGTAATTAATTTGTTTATCAATGTTTAATCTGTACATTTTTAAATTTAAAATGGCGACCCTTTCCTGCATTGCACGGGTGTGCTAATCTAAACTATTCCACAGGGAATTACAGCAGATAGCAGTAATGCTTTATTATTTTATCTTTTTGCGGTGATGGACACACATTTTGTGGCGGTACCTGAAACACTGAGCCCACTAGTGTGTTGTTTACTTTCCCTGTTAGCATATTACTGTCAGGCATGGATCAATATTCCATGGCCACTTTCTGGAAGCAAGAGATGCATTGTTAGTAAAACTGAATAATTGAAGATCTTACAAACCTCAAACCACCACGAACAATATTAATTCGGCGCTTATACAACAGAAGCTATTTGAATTCAAGTAAACCACCCCAACAAGTGTTGAAATCCGCAGAACGCTGGTTAGCGGTTTTCTCGGAGTAGAAACTTGTGCTTAAAATGCACTTAATCTCAAATGTTAATTTTATTTGAGCCATTAAAAATCCTATTTTAAAATCTATTTTAATTTTAAAAGCAATCAGCTAACAAAGTAATATTAAAATCTGCCTCGTCTCCGAATTCTGCAATCTCTATTGGCCCCTGTCAACAGTTCACTTCACAATAAAGTACTTGAAAGCATTCATAAACTTTTAAACTTAACCCAATGGTTTAGTAGTGCTGCGTGCATTTATTTACAATGCTGCTTGCAGTTGGTTAAAGTATTTGTACTACATGGAATACTTATTATTAGTAGTAACAACAAGAGATGAAAACAAAGAGCATTACCGAATGTTCCAGAATTTATCGATACGAAACTCTACAGACCTTGTACAAAATCAGAGAGATAATACATTGGCACAAATGTAGCATCTTGTGCAAAAATATTTGCACAGCAATGTATATTATAAATGTACATTTATATTTATATCCGTGTGTACTAGAATGTTATAAAACAGCTAGAAATATATAACATGTATAATTGCTAACATTTAAGACACTCTACGATGCATCAACATTGAGAATATGAAAAAATAATTCATTTCGACAAACCGTGTTCACGAAATCCAACATGGATTGATATTTTCTGCCTCCCATGCCTGCCACTCGATTCCGGTACGCGGCGGAAGTAATTCTAGGAGTTTCCAGTTCGTCGGATGACATTTTTATTTCACTTTTTAAAAATTATACTTTCTACGTATTTACAGGTATGCACACTTAAAATTAGTTTACTTCCTACCATTCGACTATATAACTAGAATTTGGCATTCCGGAAGGTAATCTGAACCCAGAGCATGAATCTCTCAAGTAAGAACAGTCCAGAATGTCTCCAGACTCACTTCAGCACCGCCATCAATCCACTAACTATCCGATCACCAGCACTTTGAAAGACAATGTAGATTTATGTAGAAGCATGCGTGCCGTACTTAATTGGCTCTCCACACCTTTACAGATTAACTAATCAAATTCCAACGATTTCAATTTCGGCGACCTTGTCACCAAGGAAAAGTAATAACGGTGCTCTGGGAGCAGATAACACTGGCTGCACAGTCTAAAAGCTGAGTGAACGACGAATTGCGTAAGTACAGTAGTTGTCACTGTCATTAGCTGTTCATAATTAATCACTGATCTTAAGTATTTAGATATTATATTCTAACAGTGAGCACAAAAATATTATCTCCCGTTGAAATAAATGGATGAACGGACGGACGGACAGACACAGAGACAAAGACACTATCACAATCAAGTGTTCACTGACTGTGAAGCAATGTGTCAAAGCGCACAAATTAGACTAAGCACTTTGACGATTCGGGTGACTCTGACTGCTTATAAGTGACTGCATTACAAGGACTGACTGACTGAGAGTTTAGCGTGGAAAATGGTATCATAGTAGAATTTTAAATAGAAAAACGTACATGAGTAGGTGATGATGATGTGTCCGTGCTCTGCACGAATGTTCAGTTCACATAATGTAATGTGCATTCATGACTATCGCACTGTTTATTACATCAGAAGGCTTCTCTTGAAATATATATTGACAAACTGTATAAACATAGTGGAAACTGATGCTATACTGATCGAGCATACTGAGGAACAAACTAAAACACTCCTTTCTACATACTAACTACGAGCACAGCATTTAGTGAATGCAATGCGTAGCTTATCAGAATTTTGATAAGATAACTCCTTAATTTGAGTGTTAAGTACGTACAAAACTAACAACCAACATAACATAGCCATCCATCATAATATATATAAATACATACGATACATAGAGATATATATGTAAACGGAATTCTCTATTGGCAGCTAATACGCATGCTTTACATGCTAAATAATTTTCCAGAAGAGTAGATGCACGGTGACAAGTAGGCTAGATGTACTTATATACAGTGTGCCATTGAGTGAGCATAATTTGACCTCTGCTCGAATTTCGAGACGGTGCTACAGCATCCAGAAAAATGTAAGGAACGTGCATGGAACGTGCACTTCTGCTTTAGAATCGCCTGCTTTCCCACTAATTAACATTGAAACCAGATATTAAAGCGCGAAAACACGTATATCCGTTTCAGACATTTTATTACTTCACACCATGAAGCTTTGTAATGCTGATAATTTTTTCTAAATTTAACTCCAAGCTGCTCAATTGCTACCACAATCCCCTTTCACTCGAATGTGAAAAGCTCCTAACTGAGAATAGAAAAAGTTTACGGCCATTGAATTTGCTACGCAATAACTTCGTGTCATTTTCAGTTCACACTTGTACTAGTGTCGTCAAACGTCTCTGTTGGACAATAGAAACAGAAAATCATATGGGAATGCAACCATTGAAAATTTTGATTTTCTTCTAAGGAGGGATATCAACCAATTATGTAGATAGTTTGCTTGCATTTTCGTATTAGAAATCCACAACAGGATTCAATTGTTCATTGAGACCATGCACAGCGTTGACGAATTCTACCTGGTAGTAAAACAGTTTCAGTGTTGCATTATATCTTGCATGTGTATACCTGACATAAGTACGAACTTGAAGCTGAAATCATTTATTGAACAATGTGATAGTAAATGTCGAGTGTAAAAATCCCAAAGCATCTAACCAACTACTAACAAGCTCATAAAGCATAAATATTTTACATTTCTAATTCCTACTACTCGAAAAAATGGACACAATAAATATTCTATGCACATTGTGATTATCAGTCGTGCGAGTTTTAATGCTATCAGTAAATAATATTAGTTTTCCCTTGGGGACGATGCAAAGAGCTATGTAGAATGTACGCATTCAATCCAACAAGATGAGATAAACGAAGCCCTAACTGCATAGCATACTCGTTTTTAGCACTTTGCTGTGCAAATACTGGTGAATTCGTACCAGTGTAGCAGTGTGAAGGAAATCAGTGAACCCACATGGACCTGAAAAATGCTGAACTCATAGGACTATATACACGCTTCACTGTGAAAGGGACAATGCCCAGCATCAAAACACATATTTCAGAAAACTTCAATACAAATTAACATTCTGATCACCTTTGTCATAAAAGCCATATTTAAGTACTTTGAAAAAGAATTCGTAGGGGAAGGAATCAAAGTATTCACTGCAGACATTGCACCTGTGGCAATGCACCAGTAAGTATATGTATATATTTACATATGTATGTCCTTAAATACGCATAGGAGATCACTAGACATGACAGCAAATGTCCAAATTCAATTAACATGTGATATTGCATTTAAGAATTCAACACTTGCGCTTTTCTATACATATAACGTATTAATGCGACGAATCTTGATGTAAATATGAATTCAGCGAGGACGAAATATTAAGAAAAAGTACATAAAAAGTCCGTTATGAAGAAACGAGTGTTCCCCGAGTCAATTTTTTATAGCCGCAATATTACTCTGTACTATAAAATTATTCATGGCATATAGAACGCTGTTAACCTACGCAAATTCTGAAGGTTGTGCATTTGCATTGTGTAATAATATAATAATATTTACTGTCAACTAACAATAAGTGCACTGGCAGTTTGAGCCCAAAGGCTGGTTGGTGAAGCCACCTACTCGATTCTGTGAACAAATGTCTGTCTATTAGTCACTCAGTCATTGTATCTCTTTGTATTAGTCTCTTTGTTCCATTTGTCGATAATAACGTAACAAGTTGATCATTGAAATTACGTCCATCCCAATTACCCAGTAGTGAATGCATTCTGTCCGAATCGACTGCTTAGACGTAATAGGTAGCGCCTCTAATAGATCGTATCCTCCACGTCACATCATCGTCATCATTGTCAAGTAAACTAACAATAAGTTCTGCTGTTATCTGCATTCTCTTCGAATCAGTCAAAACGTCTTCGTAGCCTGCCTCCTCATATAAGGCACCGCAAGGATGTTCTTTCCACTGATCATAAAAAGTGCAAAAAGTTCCTTCGACCTGCCAGCATAAAATTTGGACTACCCATGGATTCCATCCAAACATTACTCGTATTTGAACGAATTATTACTACTAAACACAGAACACACACACAGATAGACTATACATATACAATACTATATTAAAATATAAATCGACTAGAAACAAAGAGAGAGAGAGAGAGAGATACATGGACCACAAACAGAAAGACAAATTCGAACATCAGAAATCGAGTAGATTTTTGCATTGTCTTGTCTGATTGATACATGCACATTGTGTGCTCCGTGTGTCACTATTTCTCTCACTCCCTCTCACAAAACAGTTTCTTCATCCAACGAATGCATTGCAGACCTGAATCCACTTACATTGTGTACTGACAGCACTAGGCCACAAGCCACTGTATTTTGCACTGGTCACTCAAACCTTGATTATTCAAACAAGAATGTTTGATGACTGAATCATCTGCGTATATCACTGTTTCACATAAAAATGAGTGGAGTACTTGATATCAGCTACAGGAAATATTTCATGTGTAAAGACTTTACGTTTGTCATAAATACTTGTGTGTGCTACACGCCTATTTTATTAATATTTATCCCCGTAGCTGCTATTCTAATTCTTTATGACTAAAAGCCTCTGATGTGCTAAAAGATGTAATATATTAGTGCTATCGCTCAAAATTCCTAATGTTGTTGTTAATATTCTCTCATCCATATTGAAATTGCGTACATTTCTCACTGTCTGCGCCTTTAGCTGATGAAAGTAATAAAACAGATAATACAATGGACAATACAAATAATCTTATTGTTTATCTGTTGTATTTAGATTCGATCGTTTGTAATATTAATTGCTCTGCATTGTACGGTGGATATATTGATGATCCTGTAGGCAGTTTTCCTCTAATGACTGACAGGAACTTAAATTACTTTCACTGACAATAGTAAAAATTGTATTATTAAACGTATAACAGCACAAAGATAAATTCCAACTCCACAAGTAGAAATAATAATAACAATAAACAATTGATTATTGCAAACACATTTGCTAAAAGGGCAGTCAATTCTATTTTTGAGCTTTTACACTTCACAGATAAACTGCGATTTACATTTCTATGTCCAATATCATTGCCACCAGCACACAATTCAACGATTATAGTAAGGATAATAGTAGTGATGAAGTCATGCAGTATTATTAATGTTGACTCCTTTCCATGCATTATCTACGTGTATTCTATGTATTCGGATTAAAGGATTCCATTCATAAATCTTTGAAATGTGTATATCCACTTACCAACAAGCACTGTATTAAACAGATCCGAAAGGGTTTACACTTAGTTAGTGTGGAGTGTAGAGTTATTTAATGGATATATTTATTTTATGTTAAACTGTCGTTGATTTCACAAGAAATAAATAAATATCACATCACTTACTCACTCACAATCAGTTCAGGTGAATTATGTATATAGGTACGGGATTCACATTTAATAGCATGTGGAATAGACTGTGAGCTGGTAGCAAGACCGCAAAGGCTACTAGAATTTGGGAGAGAAGGAGCAGAATGTGCGACTGTCCGAACAAGAAGAAACGATGTCAATAAATATCGCCGAGTGGAGAGCAAAGGAAGAATCGTCTAGAAGAATGGAGCTAACTAAAAAAGAATTTCACCTACCTGTCTGCATGAAGCAGTCTTTAAAGCCTACACAAATGCCTTCCTTGCATCGTTTTACTTTAATAGTATTGTTAGTGTTTTCTTTGATCGCACCAACAGAGTCATCATCATTCTTCTTTTCTATCCACTTGACTGTCTCAGTCCAGTTTCCACTTTTCTTATGTACTTAGACAATATTATACATAATACATGTTCTTTACCACCACAGCCATGAACATGAATTAACTCACACACACAGAACACAGAACATTACTGCTGCCACCTTTTTCTCATTCCCCACATAGAAAATATTTTCATTAGCCAGAAAGCTTAAAAAGAGTTTTTTTGTTATGAGAGAGAGAGAGAGGGAGAGAGAGCGATAGAGTGAAGAATTTAGTGACAACGAGTAAGATAAAGCAATTTAGCATTTGGAAGAGGCAGCCATAAGCAAGCAAACAGACAGTGTGCATAATTTATTTTCGCCCGTCTACAAATGCATAAGACATGAGAATTCAGGAGGTTGCATGCATGATTTTAATTTACCTACTCGGCCTACTACGTAAGCTGACCACAAGAATACTTAAAGGGAGGGCAAAGCTGAGGCATCTTTTTCCGACCATATATAGACTGAAGATATTGTAGTAATTTAACAATTGCATGCAAGTGTCTATCCTGCATTTTACTCTCTCGAGCCATTCTTCCCTTTATGTCCTCTAGCTCTTATTCTTCTTCTTGCCTACTATGTACTCGTATCACATGCTCCTCGTCTGCCTGCAGACTCACTGCAGCTCAACTCAAGCCTCTTCAGTTGACTTACAACTCAAACCAACTTGAACTTCCATTTATTGTTCTTTGAAGCATTTAAACCATTTCATTTGATTGGAGACTACGTGGCAGTAGTAGTACAACAAGAGACATTGAAGAGACTGACACGCAGAAATACACGGTATAAAAATACATTAGGATGTTCCCGTCTGTCGGTCCCAATGACGAACGACTACAAAGTGGAGGTCACTTAGTCAGGTGACTCGGTTGCTGCCGTCACTTTGCTTGAAAACAAATCCCCATGCCATGTCACATAATCATAATAAATAACACCAGAATCACGACAGATTTTTTTTCCCTGAATGGGGGTGTTGCGGGGAGGGGGGATCAAATAAAAAGGAAACAGATCAGCATGACACATGTTTGTACGTGCGTTGTTGTGTTAGCCGCGTCTCACGAGTTCTGAAGTAATAAAGTTTTATATAAAATGCCAATGTGGTTATTATTGCTGGTAGATTGTTCGAGCCAGCAGACAAACTCATGTACGTGTGCTAAGTACGATGCTAGAAATAGGAAATAATGGAGAACGCTTACGGATAGAGCACGAAATCAACCTTTAAGCTTTAATTGCTAGCATTTTGTATTTGGCTTGGTGTGAAAAATGCTTCTCCCTGTCGGTTGCTTCTACATATTAGGATACGTTGCTGCAGCCCGTGGGTGATGTCCACATAAATTATATTCATCTTCCAGACGAGTTGACTGGTGTGCCCAGCCAGCGTTAACAACCGTTGCTTCGACGATATAAATTCGTGGCTCGAAACAAAGATCTCTTGCCTTTTTTCAATGGTTATTTGTTTAAATCCATCATATTAAGGAATTGGGTGGGAAATGGTTATGCAATTGTGCTAAGGCACAAGTCGTCCAACTCTATAATTTAAACTCTAGCAAGATTCTCCTTTATACTTTCTATGGATAGGAATTTAAAAGCACAGTCGACTGTCATAAAACGAATAGAAAGGAACATTCACATTTGATGTCAAAGTTTATCATTTTAGGAATTTATCCTTTTTAAATCGTATCTGTGTGCATCCACCAATTGCACATTACGAAATACTGCGAATACAGGGAGAAGTACACAATTTGTGATACTGTACTCATTATGTAAATATTTCAGTTCCTATATTAGGCTAGGACAAAACGTCAGATTTCATTCTGTGAAATCAGTGGGCACGTAATGCTTATCATTAGGAGAGAGAAATTGCAAAGGCGTTTCATTAACGAGACCTTTACCACTTATTGTTGGTGCTTAGTCATCCTGATCAACTTTTCATAAAACGAAGCGTTTAAATGGAGAAAAGGAAAGGCTGCTTCTTCCTTTCGTGAAGGCAAATACAGAAAAGTCGAACAAAGCTTCACTTGACATCACCTCATATCTAATTCTAAATTGAAAAAACACTTTTACAAGAAAAGGGATAGAGGTCAACTGAAAAAATGCTCTCTAGTCATGAATGAGTGAGCAATGCACCGTAAATCAGTCTCGGATGCATGTGAATAAGCAGGTATCACAGATCTGAGACACTTATTAATATGCATAGTACAAGTACGAGCTCTTGGGAACAGTGAAGTCGCGACTTTATACACGGACTACCTAAAGTACAACGAGATTCACAGAGAGATAGGAAAAGCCTTGTCAGCTAATGTAAAGTAGAATATACAACACGGGGCAATAAACAGGGTGATAGATAAATAAGTAGAAAATGTTAGTCATCGTCAACGTTTCCTGCCTTTTCCTAGACTCCTATAGACTCCTATACATGTTTTGACATCATGCATAGCAGGTCACCTGAGATCAGTGTCAGGTAGATTTTGGTTACTGTGGGAAGGTCTCATTGCATCTCTCTCTCTCCCTCTCACTCTATGTATATAGACATATGCTTACAACAAGTACAGCAGAGTTGCTGTCGTCATTAGTCATTGGATTGAGCAGACGAGAATTTGTACTGTTTCTCTGACAAGCCATTGCTGAAGTCAATCGCTGCCATTTAGCTACAATAGTGTAGTCATAGGCACGGGAGCTCACATGCCTTTGTAAAGAAGACGACGCCCACGAAACTACATTGTTGCAACCATAATTTGAAAATTTGCCCGTAATAACAAACACCATACACGGTTTTTGAGCCACGAAAAAAATCTCCCTTAGTAAGTGCACTCACTTCAATCAGTGCATTCAATTCGTGTGTAATGTGAAATAAAATTATTGTACACATGTTCACGATGACCACACTGCCCATTCCATTGTTCTCTACTATCTACTACTTTACTACTTGCAATTAGCTGGCGAATTTTGCCAAATTGTCTCTAGAACTCCCAGACAATATTCCTGAACATATTTATGATTCACTTACAATGTTTCAAATACAGACGTTTTATTTTCCAAGGGCTAGGTTTTGTCATACAAGCCATTCCGTCTTCAGTTAGTAAAGGTATGTTGATAATGCTACGAAAATACTTACATGTAACGGGAGCAGGCGCTCACTTCCCCGCTGTAAAATGTTTTCCCCATGTCAATGGTGATATAGTGTAAAAACTTTTCCTTTAAATTGGAAACACGTCGAGAGTTTTTTAAACACTTCCCTAAGCCAAGAGTTGAAAATTGACTTGGATATATATCAATAGCTATGTACACGGAAATGCGCAGCTGTCCAAAGTAACGATGTTCAGTTTGCAGTCTTTTAACATTGTCACAATTGACTTGCCTGAACGAGTCATAAAGAAGGATACGCAAAGAAGATTCACTTTCATCGTTTGAAGTTCTAATAATTATTTACAGATTATTGCTTTGACACCCGGAATGGTTATTGCGTTTTACATGCGAACTTTTTTTGCAGTCAGTCACCTTTCAAATAAAAGTGAAAAAAAGTTGAGAAAAAAATCTGTAAAACCTTAAACTTGGATATACAGACACAAAACATTCAAATTTGATTTCTTTTTGCACGGATGAAGACTAAATGTGAAATGCGATTGGATTAAACGATTATTCGTAAATGTACTTGAGCCATTGTGACGAAAAGTGTACAGGATGAATTAGCGTTGGCTGAATGGTCACCGGTGTCACCGCAAACACTGGAGTTAATAATAGTTTTGGTTTGTAGGGTAATTAAAAGAGTCAAGTCAAGTGAGACTTGTAAGGAGCACAACAGAAATAGTAAAATTCTCCTGTTGCTACTTTAGTGCACAGTTAAGTAAATAATACGTGTAACCCCGTGAGTTCTATGCCAAGTAAAACTGAATTTCAGAGTTTAACATGTTCACTTTACTATTTCTCTCGGATCGGACATGGCAAATAGGTGTGGTGACACAGTTCCAATGTGACTCTCAGATAGTACACGCTTATTTTGAAAGAGGCAAAAAAAAACGAAACCCCGTCGGTGCACTAAGGAAATAAATGAAATTACAAAAACCACGTTATATAAGGTTTAGACACTTACAACGGTTGTTTTTTGAGAACGCAGTTTCTGGATGGAAATAAATATAGTAATTCGTTGAACAAAGTATTTACAATAAGAATAGCCACAGAAATCATTCTGCAGTGAGTGGCAAGAGCGTATGACATATTTAGCAACATGTTTGAAACGGTATTAAGTGTAAGCAAGTTGAAAAAAGAAGCAGAGATCACACAGAGGATGGTGCAGTAAAGGAAAACTTCGGGTAGATTCGGATTTAAAGACAAACTGCCTGGTTGGTTGTTCACTTGGCAGTGAAACACATTTAGGCTTAAAAATGTTCATTGCAAAAAAGTTCTGCTCGACTTTGCAGTTCCTGTCTTCCAACACGATTAGCTCTCACAATCAGTTCCACGAAAGAACGAACTCTTGCTGGTAAACATTGACGTACTTGTGTGTTTTTACTTTAAGATCTCTGCCTGCGTTCACAGCAGCAGCAGCAGCCCTTCTAGGCCCCATAGAAGAATAGGCAGATGTTTCACTTGTAATACATACAGAGTAGTAGTTGTATTTCGTAGTAGTGGTGGTGGTAGTAGCTATTGCAAACCAAGAGTCAAAATTGAAATGTTTGTACACTGAACACACACCACTACTGCTGGCTCATGTGTAATCCAATTGAAGGAGACGCAACGACGGAAGCCCAAGAACTAATTTTAGGTGAAGGAAAACATACAGACGATATAATAGAAGAATCAGAAGGTAAGAACATAATGTCTGAAAGCCCTACTTAGCCACATACTGTTTATCACTGTTTATGCACAGATTCACTCACTGTTCCATACATAGAGATATTCACAGAAGCCCATTTATACGGTCTTGCAAATTTATTCCCGAATACCAACCTGCATTTGTCTTTGCCTGAGTAAAGTTAGAATTTTGAACTGTTAAATGACAAAATAACATACGAGTAGTTGATCTCTCGTTAAGAAGGTATTTTCCAAGTCTACACGCAGCATCCACTAATAATAACGTTAAAATTTGAACGTGCAATCTTTTCCTGCAATTATTTTACTGTAAAATTGGCATTGCAAGTTATACGGTCATATCATGTAATCCCGTAGAGAATTTAGAGAGTATTTGATAATTAAATTATGCAGTGAACAGTATTTGCCTTTTTTATTTCACATGGTAGTATTCACTGCTGCAGGTTTATCATTAACAGAACAAATTGCAACAAATTGCAACAAACAAACATGCTAACAAACCGTCAACCGTATTTTTCACATGTATACTTGAGCCAGCAAAAATAGTATTGCATTGTTAGCGAAGCAAAATAATTTAAATATTATTGCTGGCTGTTGTGTTGTGATACGCATCTTTCATTACAGTTAATTCAATCTAACGAGCTGTGTGAACTAAAAGTTATGTCTACTGACTAAATTATCTCAGCATACGAATGTATGGATGCTGAGCTCCGTGTGTGTAGAATATTCACAAATTTTCAATTTATTCCTGCAGTCTCATGCGAGCGCTGTGGGCCGTGGGTCTACCACCGTGTCTGTAGTAATTTTGAGATAGTGCTAATGAACCCTCACTGCATCAGCTTCAACAGAAATATTCATTATTCTGTGACTCACATTGCGCTACTCGCCTTTAACGTGATTTAACCCACCAACCCACAGCCAAGTGGCTAATAATATCAATTTTTTGCTGCAATTTATTATGCCATTTGCTCTCGGGATCCCTTTACTGCATCTGCAATCGCTGATGGTCATATTGCAAACTTTGCCAATTTGTGAAACAATCAATTCAACAAAATTATTTCTTCAGATAGAAGTTTTCAACATTTGAAATTACCAGAGTCCTAATTCCTAATGCATTATACATATTATATTCGAGGTAAATATTCCCCCAATGAATTATGTAATTACATTGACCCAGGAGCAAAGGAATTCTTATACTTTATTGTGTACAGCATATAATAGAAATTGCATCTCCCTTTACTCGTATTTATGCAAAATTGTAAAGTTTGTAGAGGCAAAAAATTGTTATCTGCCAGTTGACAAGTTGAAGAACTGCCTTGCACACTACGAGGATCTCTGTACACGTTGAGGGTTATTTGGGAAACAGAATTCATATCTTTATAGCTTTGCAGCAGTGAACATGAAGACAAGACCGATGGAACAGGCTGACAGAATAATTCATGATTTTCAAACATTCGCTTTTATAAAATGGAAAAAGAGTTGTGGATCCACGTCCGCCCAGTTCTCATGAAAGAACTCTTTCTGTTGTCCGGCGCAAGAAAGCGAGCAAAAAAAAGTGTGCACGTGGACAATTCTTTGCCCGATCACAGTCTTGCTACCAGGATACACTTGACTACTTTGAACGCTATGTACGTGCATTCACAAAATGAATCTGTAGCCAGGTGTACGTACATCAGCGACGTTTTTCTTTCATGGTCATTCTTACTTTCATTTCTTACCGCGTTATTTTGTCATCCCACCAACTGCTACTGATTATGTAAACGTCAACAATAAAGCTTAACCTACAGAAATAAAGGGAATTCAGCCTACATGATTTTTCTAATAAATATCTTCCCTATTTCGTTCACGATTTGGATGCAGCATTTGCTAAATAATTAATTAGTGAACAACCAAAATACTTTCACCATTATAATTTGTATTGCTACAATTCAAACACAATAAACCACTAAATTCTGGATTCTATTGAAATTCAAGTGTACAAGACGGATAGAAAACACATGGGTGATTCTCTTAAGATAGTAATAAAAAAGCGTTTGACAATATCAGGAATCTCATAACTGAATGGGATCTGTCTTTTCTTGGAAAGAAGAGATTCAACGTTAAAATTTATGGACACGCTGCGGGAATTCTCATTTCATGAGACAATACAGCACAATTCGTGTTAAGTAGCGCGATTTCATGAGCCAGTCGTTGAATTTAAAATTCTCTGTGGACAAATAGGGCAGCAGTTACGTGTGTGCATGCAGTGGGTGGCAAGTGGATGGATTTGTGCAACAGTGTTGACGATTATGCTTATTCTCCCAATAAAAATATTCTCTAATTGCGCATTAACTTTGGTAAAGTGTGAGCATCATTGTACTAGCAGGTTCATTGACTGCACAAAAGTTAGCGTCTCCATCCTATATTTACATATATATATTGCAAAGTCACATAGAAATTCCGACCAATTGTAGGTACACCTCCCATTACGCACCAAGTAAGCAAATAAGTAGCGGGAATGGAAGGCACTGCTTCAGCTGCTGGAGCATGGTGCAGTTTTTAAATTGGCTTTGTTAGCCCAGAGTGAACATGAAGTGGATGAAAAGTCTGGTCTGGCCACGAATGGAGACAAGGACTAGACTTTGCCTTAAAAAGGAGATAATACTGTCATACTTGTAGTTCATCATGTCCTTTACGTTTTGTCAAACTGCTTTATTATGCAGGTGGACCGTCTGATGTCAACCTACAGCCATCAAGCCCGTGCACTCTGAGTAACGTTCTCACAGCACAGCTCATTACGACCACTTTTCCTCATCAATTAATCATCTACCGAGTCCACCATTTCCATGCACCATTCAATGCATTAGCCAAGGATGAATATTATACGCTTGCACACTTTTATACGTAAAAGTACATGGGCTTTTAATTATTGGAAGCAGTTGTGCTCCGGTTCCTACATTGAAAATTGCTATAGAATATTGCGGGAAGGAATGATGAGTCAAAAGACAGTCAGACTGCATTTGAGAAGATTAGATTATATTTTATTTCGGTCGCTTTATTCTCATGCATTCTTTATCTGCACGTCATCTGCACTGTACCATTTGTAGACTGCAGATATTCCCATTTTCCCCACATAACAAACTCTTCAGATATCTCCGGAAATCATTTTATGATAATTCTCTCGTTCCACTCTTTCAAGAATTCGTTT
The DNA here is from genome assembly GCA_019776185.1 of Plutomurus gul. Taxonomy (NCBI): domain Eukaryota; kingdom Metazoa; phylum Arthropoda; class Collembola; order Entomobryomorpha; family Tomoceridae; genus Plutomurus; species Plutomurus gul. Next base: position 1,367 of record JABASC010001626.1, on the reverse strand, counting down.
TTCAGAGTAATTACTGAGTAAAGTAAGAAAATTCTTCAAACTAAAGGTCATGTCACGACAAGTGACTGACTCGCTAAGCATATTTCCACGCCAGTTTTATATTTCATTTTGGAAACGATCTCTCTGTAATAATGACGACGAATTCCGACCAGCGACATTAGAAGATCATATCGTGCATACGAATACCAACAATAATGAAGCCTTTAAATGGTGTCATCGCTTTAAGTGCTACATGATACTACGTATCAAAACATGAACAGATTCCATATAATACTAAAAGATAATCGTAGCAATTAGTTTCCTGCTACGAACTAATGGCACGAAAGCATTGTCACTCTGTGAAAAAACACTCAAATTAGAGAATTCGAACGAGCGTGGAATCATGAATATCCGACATGAACGATAATTCAAAAAAATAGTAATTAACTGCAACTACACAATATCAATATTAATCAATCATTCTCTTCCTAATTCCAAGAAACATGTTAGCTACACATTCAACTTAATTGCTCATATCGTCAAATGCTTGTTTCTTTCGGTAAAATTATACATGAATATGTAATACAAACAATCGGAAATTGTTGTTGCCGGAGTTATTTCAACTTTAAACTGAATGACATATGAAATATCAATATAAACTTACCTAGACACCTACAGTACATGGACTAAAGTATGTAAAGTTTTGTAGAGTAAACGATAAGACTCCATGACCACGGATTTCGATTTGGAGCACTAATCTGTGTTGTTTTGCATGAATGTAGGTGTTTGTTGTTACATATACAACAAGCTAAAATATATTCATGCAAAAATGGACCAGGTATGTTAAAATATTTAGGATCATATAATAGTGAAGAAGGTTCTACGTATTTAATAGTCGTATCATTATTTTTATATACAAAAATACAATTTAAAAAAACTTGGTTTACGAATGCACATCTAAAGAGTAATTCTGACCGCTCTAGTACTATAAAGTGATCGCAAAGGTTTTCCGCTACGCATATATATATGCGCCTAATAATAATATCTGCACCAAACAAGCGAATGGACAAGCCTTTGCACTTACAAACAGGATGACGCATTGTGGCTGTAAAATATTATTACAATGGGCTGTTGTATGTATAAAAACATGTTAATACCTCACAGCAGTTTAATCTGAAGCGATGAGTCACTTTCTGATTTCGATTATGAATGACTGTACATGCTATTGGTAGTATTTGTGCGTCGGCAGACAATTGTCTCATTAGAGCCAGTCACGTCATCCTTTTTAATCTGATTATTTGCTTATTATGAGCATTACAAATAGAAATAAATAAGCAAATAAATCTGATTATAACTGGTTGATATTTATTGTCAAAGTGTATAATGAC
>JABASC010001625.1:0-22005 GCA_019776185.1 Plutomurus gul | reverse complement strand
CTCTTTACAATAGTCAAGCAACATAGTTGTAAATATGGGTATTAAGCATTAGGCGATGGTGAAAATCAAGGAATAAATATTTCCCCCAGAAATATTTTACATTGTATGCACATTAAAATACATAAATCGATACAATAAATATTTTATAACTAAATTTGCCTTATTACAAATATTCTAGTTAATTTCGACTAAATTCATTGACTCGCATTCAAAGAGTTACATACAGTGGGGAATTGTTGAAACAATGAATGCCTAACTACATAGCTTTCTTTAATTGCTGGCTCTAATTTTAAGTTATTACTAATAACTTAAAATTAGAGCCTAGAAGCTAAGAGATTTCTATTTTCTATTCTCTAAGGATTAATACGATTACCTAGATAATGGTCGATCAGTATCAGTTTGTTTTGGTGACTTCCACGAATTGTCACAATGTAGATAATAGATCAATATTATTCTGTATTTTGTTCAGATCCGAGTGGTTTTTATCACCTGGCAAAATGAATGGCAAAAATGGTAAAAATGCACCATCGATTTTAGATGGGGTAAAAATGGTAAAATACATATTTACACAATATTAGTACATCAAGAGCACTAATGTAAGTTTACATATATTTAATTTTATTCATTCCACAGCCCATTAACATGTATAAGATTAAATGAATTAAAAAGTTGTCAAAAATGCTTTATTTTGTATTCGTTGAATACACTTGTGGAGCGCATTGCGATTCCTTAAATTTACTTTTTGTGGTGTAGCCTTTCTCAAACATAGTATAGATTTTGAGATTTATTTAATTACACTATTATTCAATTTTTATCAGGTGTGGTACAAATGGAACTTATTTACGTAAATGCCATTGCAGACCAGTTCAAACGAGAGTTCCAGCTTACCACCCAACACTGGTTTAAATGTTACAATAAATTTCTATTAGATCTTTCTATGTACATACATTTTTGGTTATTTTTTCCAAAATTGAAAATATTTTCTTTAACAATGCTCAAATATATATATACATACTATAAAAAGTAAAATTAATTGCACTACAACAAACAGTTAACAAACAAAGAACAGTTACTATTTACAATTTGAAAAAGGAAAAAAAACAAGAAAGAGATTCTGTCGTACTGGAATCAGTAAACGAGTTTTAGTCGCATGAATATTAGTCGATGGTGAATGAAAATGGATGGAATGGAAATTGAAATTGGCTGATGGGAATCACCTCCCAATCTAAACGTTTACGCTACAACACAGCGAGTATTTTCTGAGAAAAGAGGTTGTACCTACAAATCGCATGTGTCCATCAACCAACAGTGTATGGAGGATCTGATGCATTGTCAAATCAAAGGATGGCTTTTCGCTTCATAAGCTCATCTCTGTGTAAATCTGTCAGGACACAAGTTTTATAGCAGAAAATCTTCAAGATTTCTACCGAGAAACCGGCACGAACACGGCGAATTCGAGAGTTTTTCAACAGACTTTAAATTGACTCCCTGACTTGCCGTTCACAGTTGACATCATTGAGCCATAAACCACATTTCTCTCCACATTATGTCCATAGCATACATAACAAAGTGGTGATATCCCATTACATTGCATTCCTTAGCTCCTCCAGTGTTAGAAAAGAATGATAAAACAGGATTTCATTCTAATACTGTGCGACTCCGTTTTTCTTCTTTTTCTATCAACGCTCCTATTGTCATTGGTCATGAAAGCAATGTAGAAAGGTACACAAACTGATCTCCCTTTCTTATCCCACGAGTGATCTTCGTCTTTCTACAGATTCATGTACATCACATACTGGATTTCATTCTCACATAACATACTAACCTGTACAAACAACAAACGCACAAGTAAAATGATAAAGATTTCATTGCTTTTGCCTTTTCTCTTTAAGCGTCAATGCGTATATTCAGATATCTAGTTTTTGTTTTCAAAATCTCCGAATCTTAACCTGTCTGTTTTGAGAGTACTATTTTATTTCAATATTCAATTGTTCTAGAGGGTTATTTAAATTCCAACATTGCAAAAATTTATTTCCAACCATTTTGTACTTCTTCTCAATAATAACTGTCAAAGATGAACATTTTATTATTAGAATTATAAATTCTATCGAAACAGCTGGAAAATTTGTCTGCGCTCAAAGTTTTATGTTCCAGAGGCTAGACATTGTCGATTGTGATGTTTTAACTATTTATCAAGATAATAACGTAATGATGGCAGAAATAAAAGTAATGCCATCCGCTCGCTACAACAGATGAATACAACATTGAGTCTCTTCGCTTCTCCACTGCCGCTGCACACTTGTAATCTTGACACACAGAGTAGAGTGTGGAGTGGACGCAACGCAATTCACGCCTACAATATTATTTCCTTCGTTAAGACATAAAAGACGGTAGTGCGAAAGGGAGTTATTGGCCGATGAGCCTTTATGTATAGTTAGGTCGGTAGAATATTGCAAGGTGTTAGTGGCATTCAGACGATATGCTGGTGAAGTGTTAAAGTGTTTTCTTTTCGTACGTGAACATTTCATCATTAGTCACATATCTTCATAGTAAATCGCATTTATATTATACTTCACCACAAATGTCGCAAATAAATAAACATTATATGATTGACTACGAAAATGATTTATATTATTGAGTTTTTCGTTATAATTTTTCAAAATACAAACCGTCCCTAAAGCTCCTTTTAGACTCGTAAAGTGTAGCTAAATTTCTCTCACGATATAACACTATGGCAGGAAAACACAATAAAAATAGTGGGCAGTAAAAATGTAATTTGCTACTTGGTGAGTAGTAAGCGTAGGTTATTATGGCTTCTTTTTCTATACTTTTTTCACGTTTCGGTTCCGCTAAAGTGACTTGAGTCGCATACTCATGTACCTTTACTATATCCGTGTAACATAAGATTGCTAGGTGTCTACGTGGCTATTATAATATAGGTACATGCACAACAATACGTCTATTTACTACGTATAATACACTCACTTACTTACTTAGATGGCTAGATCGTCCAGCCAAGTCAAACCAAACGAAGCTGATCGTATTGCCATGGAATAGAATAAGTAGAAGAAGACAACGCTCAAACCGAGCCATGTAAGCAATAAGCAGCGAACCAAGAGGACGACCGTAAAATGTCATAAAACGCATTTAACGGGCATTGTCCAAACCTTGCAATTTCACACCCCAGCACTTGTGAGACACATTACGATGACTTTGTGTAATTATGCAAAGAAATTACCCAGATGCATTGCATGTGCATACGTACAATCTCCAAATACAACTAAACAGCTCTCAACTAATGTATAACAATATCTTATAGCTACCAAACCAAAGCACGTATTTTAGGTCTTCTTGCATACACCAAATGTCTTTCCTTGAATTCCAAGTTCATTATTACACAGTCGTCTTCATTTCACAACATGCTTCACTTGTCACTCGTAGTGCTCTAGCACACACACACACACACACACACATTCAGTCAGAGGGAAAAGGCACCTCCTGATGAATCTAATGATCACAACAACTGGCTTATATATATTTTCCATCAAAAAGCAAGAATATGTACAATATGAAGATAGAAGTAAAGGTGTGCACTGCGTAACATTGTGAAACTGATACTTGAAATGTCTCCACATGAACCAAAAGGTTCACACTGACTTAAAGTCGTAGACAACTAACAATGCACACAGATATAGCAGTTCATATGGATATGGTCCATATAAAGTGGAAGAGATCGCAGCAGTTCCTCGGAACAGTAGTGTTGTTTGCTCCTTGCCGTGTTTTCACTTGGATTCGTTCCGTAATAATAATAATGATGATAATGGTAATAATAGTACATAAGTAAGTAATGATCTCCTTAGTTGCCTCTATCCGCCCGCCTGTCTTCTACTCTTCCATTGTATTGTCCGACTGCTCTTGTCTTATCTATTATCGTGTCTTTTCTTTCCTATTTGTTGAGTTTTACACTGCAGTACACTTCTTTCCTTGTAGAATACACTAAATAAATGCTATTAAATAGATTTTGTATTAAATAAGTACATAATAACCATTGCTGATGGTAGTAGTTGCAGCGTTTAGGCCGTGTTCTGTGAATAGGTGGTTGGTTGGTTAGCGAACTCACAGTTCTATATCTAATTGCTTTGACTTTGCTTTAGTTACATAACACAGCGTAGAAAAGCGCTGGTGCTACAGGTCTAGTCTAGTCGCTCTACTTGCATGAGTTATCACACTCCTACATAAAAACTAGGCATCCATCTTTTAAGGATCAGATCTTTAACTCTATTCGTTTCAAAACTGGGCTAGGTATAATGTGTTGTGACTATAGGCGCTCTCTCACATTTCAGCTTTTAACTTGACATGACAATACACAAGTTTTTTGAGCCGTAACTAACTTGACTAAATGTTCTAGCTAAAGGAGCTCTAACTGGTGTTTGTGTGCCTGCACACACACACACCTAAATACATATATACGCAAAGCTGGACTCTACGAGGAATATTTATTTGAAGGGTGAAATTCCGTGTGGGCAGCAGTGGCAGTCAAATTGAGAGTTATGGATGATTTTTGAACAAGTGAATAAACGGCAAGTGATGCGTCTTGAATAAATAATTTTCAATATTAAGGTTGTGATTTTAACTGATATATTTTAGTGATAATTGGAGAAGCGATATTCCCATTACTCCGAGTGACTTTCTCCCGCAAGCTAAACCAGAAAGTCTAACAACCCTAGATAGAAGAACTCAATAAACCATCAGAAAATACGATGGACGTATGCAAAATTGCTTATAATAATATCGCGTGCCTCCAGTCAAAGTATTATTACGATTAGCCACAACTCAAGTCCAAAGCCTACCAATACCAATACATTATAAACAACGTCTCCGAGTCCATTATCTATATTTTACTGTACGCAGTCAGCAATGCTGGTTTGTCCTATACACGTTGTCTTATGCACTAATAGTATTATGGCTCGTTTCTCCGTCTTAAACTGGATATAGTCTCTGAAGCCAATGCTGCTCGTATGTAGCAAATACAAATTAATTCTCTGTGTAAGAAACGAACTCATTGATAAGCATTTGCGAGCGCACTGAAATTTTATATTGATGAAGATAAGGTCGGCGGTGGTTGGTGGGAGAAGGGTGGTAGGAGTAAATGCTAGGAACGTTTCTTAATTTATCACATCGTACATTATTTTCCTTGGGTTGATTACATGGTAGTGTTCGCTATAAAGTCCACAACAGTAAACTCAAATAGGAAGCACTGTGACAATAAAAGAGTAAATAAAGTTAGCTATTTTACACACTGTCTGTCAGTTTCTTGACCAATCTTATGCAGAGATAGGAATAATTGCTTGGCTTTTGTTTTTCCTTCCTTCTGCTGACACTATTCGTGATAGGAGACCGAAGGCTGAAGTCGTATAAGCTATAGAAAACCGTAAATACATATATATATATATAAGATGTACATACAAAAGTAATAGAAAAATTTAGTAGACGCGTTTATGAGAGTACAGATATAGTACCTAGTACCTAGTCCATAGTTTTTGCTTACCGTTGAGATAATGCATCTTATATGTATATATAAGTAGTAGATGGACTGATTAAGGTTGGGCATATGAAAATTCGAATCGTCATATCAGTAAGCATTCCAATCACCGACTAATGCATCTTATATGTATATATATAAGTAGTAGATGGACTGATTAAGGTTGGGCATATGAAAATTCGAATCGTCATATCAGTAAGCATTCCAATCACCGACTTTCATTGTTCTACCTTTTCCATAGAACATTGAAGCTCCCTCATTACCAACAGTAGTCACACAAATGCAGACAATGAATAATATCGTAGTCATACAAGTATGCAGCAGGCTGAAGGCTCAAAAGGTTTTGCATGTTGTGTGTAATGTGAGTTGTGAACGTGAACTGTCGGTCAGACGAAGCTGGACGTTTGATTTGAGTTGATTTCCATTGTAATCCAAGAGGAGCGTAAGCTTAAGAGAGTTATTAGTAGTAGTCGACCAGAATCGAAGGTAGGGCAAGCCACATTGCAAAGTTAGTCAACGGAATGAATACGTAAATATATACACGTTATATATACATATATATACATATATGCAGATATTAGTATAAGAGGAGTTGTACCTGTGTCCATTACTGCATACATAGTTAGGAACCGTACGACTATATAAATATATGTATGAATGACTGTTTACGATTAGAGTTGAGTTTGCCATGCCTCCTGAAAATGAGTGCTCGTGTAGATTTCCTCTTTTGATAGGTTTATCAAGTGGCTAGGCCCACGCAATTAAATGTGTTCCCTTTCAGTCTATTTTAATTCGGGAATAATTTTCAGCTGAGAGTGAGTGAAGCCGAGTGAAGTGGAGGCAATTCTACTACCAACTCCCAACTATTAGCCAGAGTCTCAAAGGTTACTTGCTCTACGCTCTCGTTCAGCTCACAAAGACTTTTCTCCACTTATACCATTACTCTGCTCTTATATAGTATTTAGTATAAGCTGTGTGTGCTGTGACTGTTACATTAGGCTACGTTATGTGATGTAATGAATGTATTGAGTGAGTGAGTGAGCTGAATGTAAGTTTCGTTGTTCGTGCAACTGAGAAGGCGTCAGCCTTTGATATAGAAGGTGTGGCACCATTTCATTTATGATCTAAAACCCTTTTGTTCCTCCATTGCTTCCATTTTATGTCCATGCACTAATCTAATGGTCTGCTTCTTGGTTATTGTGCCAGGCCAGCCACGGACCGTTGGGCATTTTTACCTGCTGGACGAAATGTTCTCCAACCGGAGTGCACATAGACAGGCTCACTCACTTTTCCCAGATGCATCTGTGTTGTACTTGTTAAAAACATTTGCTTTGCGGCTTTTCTCAAACGTACCTTACTTTCTCATTCCAATTCCGACAGTCGTTCTCACTCGCAGAGCCAACTTGGGCCGTGTCTCACAAATACGTAGGCGAATCTGTTTTCGACGATCTGCTCAAAGTCAGCTCCGTGGAAATTGAACCTCACCCGTCTTATGAAAATCTAATGATATCTTGCTCCACTAACTTAGGCATATCTTATTAATAATTTTATTTAAGGACTTGCGCCATTTCCAACAGCTTACACATAATTTATTGTACAAAGTGCTGCCTACTCAACAAATGCAGCTGCACTTATTTAACATTTCATAAAAATTGCGACGAATTTTTAAAAATCTACTAAAATATTTACCGCCTTAAGGTGTACTAGTTGTATACTAATCTGAGGAATTTCATAGATATATACTTGAGCTACTATAAAAGTCCAAAATAAATGCTGTAATGAATAGAGCACTTCATTTAAAAATAACAAAAGGCCATCCTTCATTCATGTTCACCTTTCCCATGGCTCATTTGAGAGTTCTTTCACAAAACGCCTTATCGAGAGTCAAGTTGTCGATTCATAGTCTATAAGCCAGTTGCGATCCGAAGAACCCTTTTGTCTCTTTCCATCAAGCTCTACTATTATTATATGGTAGACCGCAGAAACGTCTAATCTCCATTACTACCAAATAACATAGCACCGGCCAAAATAACAACGATTGGCTGAGACTAGTGATTACACAGATGCACTCAATAATAATCCGCTCCCGTATAATCAGAGCAATGTCCCCTGAAGGGATCAATTACATCCGCACATCTACCAACTAATTTCACATCATTCAGCTCCATATAATATATTTTAACCACTCAACCAACCATTCACAAATCAGCTCGAATCTTGACTGTTTTACACTGTCATGTCGGCACAGCTCTCACTTACTTCTGCATATGTACATACATGGTACGTACACACTTAATGGATATAGTGAGAGAACCCTCCTTGTTCCCTCCTAAGTTTTAGTTCACTTAGTACCAGCACTTAAAAAATATAATGTAATAAGCGACCGAACCAATCAAAAATGTCAACAATGACTTTTATCTAAAGAAAGTACATTTATGAGTATAGACCTCAAGTGGCCATACTGTGTAATATATATGTTATACATTTTTTACCATACTAATAACAAAGCTTTGGAATTGTGAGATAATGTGGAAGGAGGTTTCTCTGGCTCTGATAGCAAAATATGTGGGAAGTTGATTCCCGCCTCTTGCATTGCCTACTTTTCAGTTCATCCTCTCACCTCTGTTCGGGGCTAGTTTACAGCATCATTGGAATTTCGATAAAAAATATGAATTTTACAAGTTTCAAGAATTTCATACATTTTTTAATGAGTTACGATTTGAGACGCAAGTCAAAAGAGTAAATTCAGTTTTTATACATTTACATAATATATCTCTGTGCAACAAATGAAGGATGGCTCACATACATATGTACACTACAAGTGCATTGACAAGGTTAATAAAGAAAACCGTAAAAACCATCAAATGTGATTGCATTGTGAAAACTTGTGAATAGGATTGAAAGGCATGCTAACTCAAATGAAACATGACAGATGCACAAAGTATTTAGAGGATTTTTTACGCACACAAACACAAACCAGCTAAAAGTTCGAAAGATACTCTCAAGTCCTATCTGCACGGCTTAGTAAAGTTGAAAGTTAATGTAGCTACTATAAGGTAAGGTAAAGGTAAGACGCTTGGAATGGAAGAGCTTTTTTTTAAAAAGAATCTTTAGGAAAAGAATGGGAAGGAATGTTGAAAGCGGGCGGCGGCGGGTGTGAGTCCAAATGCCTCACTGTATTTACGACGACGGATAGATATGTTCACTGAACATACATAGCTACATTACCTATGCTTGTTAAATTACGAATGTTACGAGCCAGTTCAGGGAAAAGACGAGAAGAGTTAAAAGTTAACTTGACTTCGGTGGCTTGGTTTGGACTAGATCGGCTTGGACTTGGAATACGTGTAGTAAGTAGATAGATAACACGGAGTAAGTAAGTACACATCGTAATACAACACACAACACATCGCTTTCCATCGTAGGGTAAATAATGTGAAGCTGAGGTCGTGAATCTTGTCTTGACGGTGGAGATATGATATCTGGACGCTATCAGGTCATGGAAGAATTATATAGTAATCAGTAGAAAAAAAGCAGAGTAAGCACTCGCACACACGTAAGTACACAGTCTTCTGTTGCTATCCCAGCAATAGCATGGCATGTGTACAATTACCTACGATTACTTTTTCGAATGGATGGGACACTGTAATAATTTCATCATGAGTGACATGACAGACAGTGAGTCTAGTCTTGTCGAATCTATTTCACCCCACACTAACGTTGTACTACATTACCTCGACGAATCCAGTCTGCTACCCTCAAAATCAAACCAAACTAACCATATAGGATGAGCAGTCCAAATTGAAATGGAACAGTTACAAGAGATAGGCAGACAACATGAAACTACTGCACACTGTGTATACCCGCTACAGTATTAGAACACAAACTTATAAAAATATAACCATTATGTATATTGAATTTATATTTATCTGTACATTTATTTATATCTTATATACTGGTATTAATAACAGTAGCTATAAAACTGTAAGCATATGTACTAGTCGTTTCTGGTGAATCAATTACTATGAAATAGAAAGATATCTATGTTATTGTACATATTTAGATATACAAATAGTATTGTATTCATGATCAGAAAGGTAAAAGTAAGCTGGTCAGGCCAGGCCACCCGAATCTCTCTCATGCCAGATAAGTATCTTCAATTAAAACTCTGACTTTACACATTGTGACCTGATTAGATTCATTCACATAGCATGGTGGGAGAGAGTGGTAGAGGGAGAGCCCTTAGTCAACTTAAGTTGAAGATGAGATGCACTAAAAGCAAAAGACCTCCACAATACTACGAGGATTAACTCAAAATCACAATCAAGTTATATTTACCATATCTATCGTATCATCTCACAGTATCTCATTTTCCTGTGATGGGGAATCCGAGATTAGCTAACAGTGTTACCAGTAAAGCCATACTATTACACTGCACACTTTGCCCTTCTATTGTGCATACAATACAATACCACATATAAATAATTAACCCAATGTAGGGCTATAGCTACGAAGGAAGCGTTTTGAAAATGCAATTTTTAGACACTAAAAGATTGTACACAGGTAAAGGTAACGAAAGTTGCCTGAAGGGAGAAGAAACAAACAGAGAATTTACATAGTGGATGATATGATAAAATCGCAGCCTTGAAATATTGAGATACGAATTAAGATAATATTTACATTCACGTTACAATAATAAAACTAACTAGGAAAGCGATAAGAGCCATTCCAAAAGAACGAAATCAAGTGTTTTCCTCATCAGATTCGTTGACGAATCCACCTGAGTGGTCTTCCTAATCAAATGCCTTCGACATAAGTGAGACAATTAAGTAGGTAGGTAGGCAGCATTCAAACGCAATCTCATTATCTTTCTCATTCTTTTACAATTCGCTTTACAATCACACCAATAGTCCATAGTACGTAAGTATGTACATTTTTACGGATGCAGAGTGCACAATGGAGAATCAGAACAGAACTTTACATTCAAATACACACGACGGCGAGTCTGCTGTGATGAATCAAATATGTGTGCACTCTTTCGTCGCACAAGAATAATCTCGTATCCGCTACGGTCAAAACACAACGTAAAACAGGCTGTTGTCCTCTCTCCTCTGTCATCCTATCTCATGCTCTGATTTCCAATCCGGCTTATTATTCATCTCTCTCTCTGTATTTTTTTTAAATTCTACTATGGTGGATACCCAATGAAAATCACATGCGGTTATATTTACATACGGTCTGCTTTGTACCTAAATGTAAATTTATCACGCAGTCGGAGTAAGGTAGTAGTACATGTTTATTTTTATTGTTAGGAAAAGTGGTTTAATGTTGCAGCCCATCCCTTGGCTATATATTTTGCTGCAAGTAGCCAAAGTTTAATCAAGTCATGTGTACAACTACTCTATTATTAAATGCAAGAACTCCTATTGCCATATTACGATCTTATGGGGAAAGGCTTGTCAAAATGTCGTGTAGGTACTCTTACCAAATGAACGCTCACTTGTTATTTATATTGTCAACAAATTCTTCAGACATCTTATCAATTTGATGTAACTGATACCTCAATTTTTAATTTGAATTTGAATTTAATAACAAAGTAGAAAGAATGGTTTTATCTAATTAATAATATTTTCCCTAAATTTTGTATTATAAAAGAAATAATATTTGGCGTTTAGTTGAATTATTCTAGAACGTAAGTCTGTACGTAGGTTTCAGCATTTTGAACCTAAATTAAATGTGTTTGTCAGAGTTACATTTGCAAATTAGGTAGCTACTAATTATGTGGTGGACTGGGGGCCGGCCCCCCACTAAAAAGATGAAAGATTACAGCAGAAACAGTATACATACAAGGTATTACATAATATGTAAAGCACATGCAATAAGAGGAACGTAATTGGCTGACATGAAATTGGTTTTTACAGATATAGTCGTAGAGTAGTGTAGAAGGTTTTTTATGACTTTTAGATTGATCTGTCCAATCTCCGGCTCATTATTCTAAAATTAGTTATTTTCCATTAAGCGTTGCTCGGCTTCGGTCGGTCGTGGAACAACTCCACTGGATTCCAATGAAATGATTGATATTCAAATTCTAGTTAACACTTTTTCCGTTCATTACATTTTTACCTCCCAGCGTTCTACTGGGAAGTTAAATAGCGTTCTGCATATTAAATTACCCGTGGTGTACTTTACCGAATCGAACACGAATTAATCCAGACCATACATAATACGATTTAGCATCTGCTTAGCAATTTAACACGGTTTACCTGATTGTTAGTAAAACAATTCATTACACCTGCATCATAAGTGCACATGTAGGTCTTGCAGTCCCTGAATTATCGTTGATAATTTAGAATGCTAATCGTAATGATCGCTCCCTTCTACCATATTCTCTGCCTATCAATCTTGTTGAGGGAAGTTGAAAGTTGAAAACTAAATTCACGGCTGCAGAGTGAGCGTAAACTGATCGGGGCTGACTTGGTGAGAGTGACGAATAATTACCGTCATTTTCCTACATTTCCTTTACCTTTCTCTCTACACCTTGCAAACTCTTTAAACTACCTACTTATTAGCTCATATCCGAAATAAACAAAAGGTCGAAGACTGAATACTAAAATAAGTAATTATACAAACCCTTACATTAAACACACAACTCACATTGCGCCGAGCACATAAAATATAAAAAAAATACGTCTCGTATTTCATTCCCACCTTTGCGCTTATTTATGTTTGTTTGGTAGATTCGGTCGTGCGGCAGAATGAGAGGTGCTGAGCCAAAAGGTTTCAAGATGATTAATTGAATGACTTTGGCAAAAGTATTTGCAATAGATTATCTCTATTGCCTTTATTACGTACCGTAAGAATCAAATCAATTATGCAGGTAGCACTTACATTTGCACTAATTACACTCATTTCATCTTTGCAAACAAAGGTAACTAACCCTTTCGGGTTTTCTTAATCATTGTTATTATTATTTTAATTTGCGGAAGCTCGTCACTATTTTCTCCCAACTGTGTCTGTATATGTACATAGTTCTGCTCCTCGGCTAAAATCGTTTTATTACGCAGTGAATAAATAAAGTAACGAGACCTATGTTTACATTATACGTGTATAGGTAAATTTATATATGTACACACATGCTCTGTGTAGGTACGCTTTATCTACTATGTACCTTCATGCGGAAAGCACAACAAAAGCCACGAAAAGACATGAACATAGCTGCACACAGATAGATAACGTAACAAGGCAGGCACACACGAGCCACAAGTCCTCTTAAATACTGTATTATGTACAAGGCAAGGGCTCAAAACAATTATTTTCGCGAAAAGAAACAAACGAAATAAAGCCAAGCCAGCCCCAACTCCTTGTTCGAATTAACAACAGAAAGAAATTGTTTCTGCAGTAATTATTGTCCTTATTGAGCATTTGCGTGTAATACCTAAATACATACCTTCTTGCCATTTTAGATTAACACACGCACAACTTCAACTTGGCCACGTATTTAGTCTAGTGGAGAGTATTCTCTCTCTCGCTCTCTTTGTCGACTATGTATGTATATTATTTATATCTGTCTTAATCTGTATTTTTGTTGGTAGCCCTCACAAAAGTAAGTAAAGACAAGAAGTTTGCAATGTGTGCAGCTGCGGATTGCTTTGTAGTTGGCAGGGAAGGCAAATGCATGTTTGCTGTACTACTTGTTTGTATAAATGCTAGTATTAGGTTACTTTTATAAGTTATGTTTCTATTGTGTTGTGTGCTTAGCTGTGCATGTAGCCTCTTGTGAAGTTGTGTGCATGCCAAACGGATAATAACAAGGAAAGAGACTTATTACTATTTTGTTGTGTGAGTAGTTAAGCTCAGGTGAGGAAATTGATGAGAAAGATATGGATTATTATTATATGGTATTTGCCCATTTTTTCTGCCTAGTTTCACTTTACTTGTCCTCACACAAAGAATTTAATCCAACTCTAGAGCGTACCAGTTCGGCTAGTCTTTTTCTTTTTCTTTCACGGACTGACTGGTTGCATTATTATTGTGGTTGTTTGCTGCGCTGTGTGTTAATTTCTCTCAGCTTGCTCATCATCACGTCATTAATGTTGTCCACCCACAACATTAAAACGTATAATAAGTTTATATAGTTACCGTCTATTTTTTCCGCTGCACACGAAAAACATGAACACATCTACCCACTCGTTTGATAGCCAACAAAAATAAATAAATAAGAATAATGACTTACTTACCATACAGATAAACCTACAGACAAATAGTTTCTTTGTTTGTGCCAAGTCGAATCCATCCGATTTCTGTTACTTTATAATTGGATGCATTTTCAGCGACTTTTCAAAGAAATGCAAATTGAAATTGAACGTACAACTATAAACCACGTGGCTGTCAAAAGGAAAACGTGGGAAACCCAGTTGTGGTCAATTGTAATTAGCCGACAATCTAATTGAAGTTATGATTTCTTGATTTCTACTAGATATGAGGGGATATTTTTATAATCTTTCAATATTCTTTGCATTTTTGCCTAACCATATACATTTACGCTTCACTGCCAAACACTTTACAACTGTTTTGCGTGCAATGCAGATTCCAAACAAAACGTGTCTCAAGGTTTCGTGTTTTTTAATGTTGCTCATCTTGAATATTAGGTACTGTGGGCTTTGCTGTTAATTTCTTCTCTAATTCTCTCTGTGTGAATCCAAACAAGCTGTTTGTTCTCCTCTATGTTTCATCCTATTGTGTTGTTGTTTTCACGCTTTTTAGTATTCACCGAAGTTAGTTGTTTTCCTCTCTGTGTATACAATGTTTTGTAGTTTGTGAGTTTGTGAGTTGACTTGACCCAATATGCGTACACACACGGGTACACGTAACCTAAGCAACGCTTTGTTCTGTATAGATAATGAAGCATATTGAATATTCTGGGACTGAACTAAATGACTCTTCGTTTGATGTTGCTACTTTTTTCTGCTATCCATGTATATTCATGTATTGAAGTCACGAATGGCGTCGATTCGGCATACGATTATCATAATCAAGCAACAAAGAAAAATTCATAGTGAGACCTTGTAGAACGCTTAAGTCTAATCAAATGTAATATCTAATAATGCAGTAATTTAATGAATATAATGTAAAGTCAAGTAGCGTTGTCTTTGTCTTCTGAACTTCTGCTAATAAACTTTTACTTCACAATTTAGCATTATTGCACAAGACGTCGTCGTAAGTTGGTTGCATCGCGCAGCTGAATAGCAAATTAAGCAACTGTCTAGTTGGGGACAGGGGAGGGAACTCCTGCTGCTGGAGTTCACGTTATTGTTAAAAGTAGTTCCACTCATTTAGCCTACGAGCAGGTAGCTTACCAGCTTGGGAAGAGTTATTAACGAAATGGGCTAATTCGTGTACTTCGTAATTCCATTGTTGATTGTGTTTGGCTTAGTTTACTAGGACTGCCTATTGAGAGATTGCATGTTGCATGAACCTAGTCATCGACATGTGAATAATTTAAGTAATGCTAACAAGTAGGGTTCCATTCTCCAATTATGTGCTTTTTAGAGTGTAAATTACTCAGGTACAATGGAAGCATGATCGGCGAACAGACAGCTGCAACTTAAAGCTGTAGATAGACACTCTAACCAAATCAATAATAACAATAATCAAGAAAAACTTGCAAAAATTTCTCTTTTATCGAAATAATCGATGCAATCAATGAGGTGTTGGAGAAAGGGTCGGCTGAGCAGGTCAACTAATAATTGTTCTGTTAGTTTTTCTACTTGTACGCTTTCAGAGAGAAAAGGTCTTGAATTCTGCAGGTGTGTACATCTGCGTTGATCCAAAGTAGGCAGAAACACGACAGGACACGATATTCCGTACATATTGAATACTACAAATGGGAATTAGTCTCAAAATAGATTAGAGGACAATCGAATCTCTGTTTTAAAATCAGACTTACAGAATGAGATATACTTTTGTGATACCGTTTTTGTACAACACATCTCATCTGAAGGAACAGAAGTGATGTAGTATCAGATTAAGAAGCGTAAAAAAGGTACTACAGAAATACACAAATGTAGTGTGCATATGCAAGCATTTGGAAGTACGCACAGAGTAATAGTAATAACAGTTAAGGTTGACGATAAAATAAAAGGAGGGTGTAACCGAAATTTTCTCTTTTCAGAACGCACAGTCTACAAATCTACAAATGTTTTCTTTTAGGTGCTGAACGCATATCAACGTGCACTTGAACTAACTTTTCATTTAGGTCCTGAGAGCTTTCCCGTTTATCTCCACAATTTATCTCCAGTCGAACAGGACCGAATAGAGCACTTCGGAGTGAAGTTCATCTCTAATTGTAAGCTGAGCCGAGCTGTGTGTCAGGGCCAGGGCACAACTCAAAACAACCACAACACTCAAGAAATACTAATAATGTATGTAAATGTAACTAGCATTTTTACTGCTCTACCTGACTACAAAAACATATATTATTATTATCATTACTTTTACCACTACCATTAGAACGTCCCATTAAAAGAATCATCATGTTACTTATTTTACTGTGTATGTGCTCAACTAGAAGCTGCTTTGTTCCTGCTATCGTATTGTAGTTAGTAAGTTACAAGCACTTACATCTGAGACTGAGATTTGTATAAACGCATAACAAGCTGTGTAGCCACCGTGGCTCTATGAATATATTTTTTTCTTATCTGTATATAAAGCGCACACAAATAGTCAGCAGTAGATAATGATGACGCCTTTGCAACTGGTTACCTTAACACATGTTAACACAGGTTACAACTTCAAACAATGTCCATTACAGTAACACAGAACTACAACTCAAAGCAACTGAGACAACATTCCCTTTATTCTTTAATGTGAGCAGGTAGTACTTACCACATCGTTCTTATAATGCAATTTTTAAGACACCGGTGCTACGAATGAATTCAGCAGGAGCAGAATCAAGGGGAAATTTTTAAGACATCAAGATAAGGAGAAAAAGCATTTAAACAATTAAAAAAGATACTCAGATACAAGCAACTGCTTTTATTCCACTGCGACAATGTGTTATTACATCATCATGCAAGCCCGTTTTCTACTGATTCCTCACCTTCTGCGATTTATCTCTTGACTTTTATATCTCTTGATTTTGTTGACGCCATAAATATAAAACAATCAATACAAATCCTTAAATTTGAAAATGTGTAAGGCTGAATTTCTATTTTTGAGTTTTTACATTTTCAGTTCACAAATTCCAAATTGCAATGTTCGAATGTGCAACAAAGACGCTTTATGTATGTTCCCTGTTTCACGTAAGGTAAATTAGGTTTGCATTTTGCCAGCAAGAAACAACTAACTCATTTCATAAACTAAAGCAATTTTTTGCTAAAACACCTTTGTATTTTTGTGAGCGATAATTGGAACTTATCTGGCTAATATATTTCCTGAAATGACGTGTAACTTTTTTTTATTTGGTAGGTTTTAGATTTCAACTGTATTTGTTTGTACATGTATAAATGAAAAGTCATGACACGGAGCCTTTTTCACGAAGTGTATTTATGCCCATTGTGTTGGCTGAGAGATGACGGTCTACGTGGTTGTTGAAGGGAAACACTGATACACGCAAAGGTTTACACAAATACATGAACACAACATTCACATACAAGGACTTAATGTGTGCTACCTGCGCCCAACAAACAGATAGCTCGCGAGACATGAAAATGGAAAAGAGTTGAATGCATATTTATAATAATTTTGACAGTAACAACAGCAATTGTGGTTCAGTTTGGTCTCGTCTGGTCTCCGGTTTACATTACAGTAGTTACGAAGGACTATGGTGGAGCGTTGGCGTTGCCTCGCCTCGAATTGGATTGACATTTTCCACAATGAGACCTAATGGTAATAGCTAAGGCCGTCGACTAGTAGAGTTTCTCTTGTGTGTGTATTCCATGAAGATGCATGCAATCCTATTAAAATCGAGATAAAAAATAAAACTCTCTCATCCAAGAGAACCTCAAGAGCAATCATATCATAGTTTGGCTTTCGTTTATTTCAGTTTATTTTGTTCCCTTCGGTTCTTGAATTTCATGTTATCGAAAGCTTCCATTCCACCTACACACTATTTCACTATTCCAGCGTCAGTCTGCTAGTGTAGTACCGTTTTGAGTGACAGAATCACACAAAATTCCTTTTATAGGAAATGTTAGCTGTCTAAAGTTGACAGGGTGCTTGCTTATTGTGTCTCTCACCGAAATGCAATGTAATCGAAATAAAAAGCATAAACCCAAGGAAATGATTCCACACTAAAATCTAGAAAATTGAATTTCAGATTGCGTAATGTGAATACAGCAGCCACTAATACATGTATAAGTTTATGCACTAGTAGATGGAATACTATAATGTATATATGTATACGTTGTGCATTAAATAATATTAAGCAGAAAAATAGCGTTGGCATCCTCGCTGCTGGCTTTGTAGCTTTTCAATTCAGTCCAGGTGTGATACGCTCACACGTACTTTTACATTTATTGTGGGACACAATGCCCAATCTGCGCATATCTAGAATTACCTGCACACAACACAACATGACAATCATATTCAATTTACTTGAAAGGTGAAAATACACTTTTCCAACTCAATTCGTAATATTCAGACGGAGAATCCGCAAAAGGGTTCTGCGGAGTTTTTTGACAGCTTTTTCCGTTCGACGGAAATTCTTGTCTTTAATGCGACACGATTTCATTGCACCATTCGTACTGCTCATCGAATGAATGGAAACGCAATACATTTAAGTATCTGTATACCTGTGTACTATGCTTGGAGGTAATTCTTCTGTGTGCTCACACTTTTGAATTTTCTATTAGGCATTTTATTTGATGTTACTCACTGTCAATGCCGTTTCGGGAATTGTCGGTAAGTGCTATTGCAAAATGCATAAAAAATATCTAGAAATACGTTCAATTGCTCTCAAACACCCTAAGGAACTTTTCCCTCCAACATTTCAAGGGGTTGGATTGGATATTTACCATTTCAACAAATAAGCAAACATCCTCTGAGCGAATCAAGTAATTGAGCTTCAGTGGTAAGTTGTTTACAGATGAGGTCTTCTGGCGGCATAAATTATGACTACGTAACACAGAAACTTAATAAGTCACCTGAGATGGTAACGAGAAGCATTGCATTGATGTAACAACATTATATCATCATTTCGTTTTGTATATGGTTCCCCTACTACAAAAGGTTCTCCTCTCCCAAATCTTAGATTTTAATTTCCTACATGTGTACGTAAATGGTGTGATGTGAGGAGCGCTTGGCTGGAAAAGGGTATTTTGTGCTATGCTTGAATTTTGTTAGGGAAAATAGAACAATATCTCTAGCACACAGTAAATGTGAAATAGGGAATGAAACTTGTAATATACATATACATACAATGATGGTGGCTCACTTAGGAACGTAGTAGTTGGTACGATGTACATATGCAATTGTGGAGGAAGCTAATTTGAAAATTTCCTGTTT
Source organism: Plutomurus gul (assembly GCA_019776185.1). Lineage (NCBI taxonomy): Eukaryota > Metazoa > Arthropoda > Collembola > Entomobryomorpha > Tomoceridae > Plutomurus > Plutomurus gul. The sequence goes on along the minus strand of JABASC010001625.1, from coordinate 2,960 downwards.
GAGCCCATTCATTAGCCTTGATGCCTTGTAGATGAGCTCGAAACTTGTATTTCACGGATAATTCCAGCTCTTCCCCTCACTAGACTACTTTAAAAGTAAATGATGAGAAGCCCACGATTATTTCCCTCCAAAACTAGCAATTTACACAAAAAGGATCGGCCTACACTCATTGTCAAATCAACTCACCCAGTCAGCCGAACAGTACCTAAGTAAAAGTTTGTGTAAGAAATACAATAATATGTACTTGTACTGCACTATATGCTTGTACTGCCATAGATAGTTTGGAGGTGAGCGGTACGTGTTATACTATTATGACTTTACACAAAATTGTCCTGTAACCCATTCCTGACTCTAAAGTCTTTTTACATTTAGGTCATAACTTTACTTGACTCGAGCTTCTTTTTGGGTTCTCCCTATATATTTACTGATTTAGATTAGGTACAGTCGGAACAACAGCACAATTCCAGACTCTGCTAACGAACTAACCAGCCCAACTAATTTTATAGTTTCCTTTCCGTTTCTTCGTATTCATCCCTTTATTGTTTAATTTTTAGTCCAAAACTAATCGCTGATTACCGGACACCTTTTAGTACCGTCTCGAAATAATCCTCAAAGTCTAAAATGTTCATTTCTATTTAGTTCACCTTTTCTATTAGCCAAGATTTACCAGCGTTACATGAAAGTAACGTACGCGAGCATTTAGTTCTCCACACATTCTCTCTACATGAAGCACTTGAGGTGCACAAAGTCAAGAATCTGAGATGAATTCGGAATTAGATATCCCCATGTCGGCCACCAGCTTAAACTTCAAAGCTTTTTGTTTTCATTATAGACCAAGTTACATTGAGGAGAAACCCTAAGGTCAAGTGATCAGTCATGACTTGACTTGACTTGCATAAACTCTCAGAGTCGGAGTTTGGGCTAGGTTTCTATACACACCACCGTTAGTTTTACATACGTTTACCAATTGTCTAGTCGTCAGGTCGTATTAAAGTGTGTCCTGGCTGGGTAAATATCGTGTGTAACACACAACAGTGCTGAAGATGCTGATGAAATGAAGTTTTGCAGTTGGAATGGGATACCTACTTACAAACACACACATGCACACCAAATAAGTACAAATTATAAACTTTGTCTTCAGTGCATGAAGCAATGTTGACTTTGTGCCTAATAGAAGAATGCAATACTACACTCCAGTAATTCAAAAGGCAGGAAAAGGGCAAAAAATGGATTCCAAGATTTTCGGATAGAGTCAGAAGAATCAAGGGACGTTTTGTATAATATGCATCATGCAAGTACGTTGGCATGTACCTGTTACCGTCTCTCACAAAACGTCGCCATACGAAAAGTCGAGCCAGTGTACAAAGGTTCAGAGTTTGAATTTGAGTTGAGGTCAGACTTGACATGTAGCTCTGCAGGGAGTCCCCAAAGGATCTTCTTTAGCTTATGCTTCGATGGATTAATTCCAGCCCGTATTATACATAAATATAAAATTATGCGTCTTATATCATCAAGTTAACAACAAGAGACAATATATGCATATTATATTTATACAAAAGGTGGTAGGAGATGCCTTGCACTTAAAGTTATTATATACAATGTAGGATTCCAGAGTCGAAGTAAGCGTATCAGCAGGTACTTTGGTACAACCGAATAGTACATTTTCTTTTGCTATCTCGTGTCTAAAAACATGTGCCTGAGTGCTTTATGTAAGCTTGAATCCTGCTGAATTTATTAGTACTGTTTCGGTTACAGCTTTATACGGTTCGGTTACAATATGTAACCGAAACTAACGGTTACAATTTTGTAACCGGTTTCCGGTTTTTGTAACCGAAGAAATTCGGTTAACTACCAGGTTTTGCATTAAGCACCCATCTGTTTCCTTACTTTTTACTCTGACAAGAACTTATTCTGCCTACGCTCGAGCGTTGAACGGTCACCAACATCACTTCCATTATTATCTAAGATTATATTTATAGTTATTAGTATGTAGTAAGTGTTAACAATTACAATAACCAAAAGTTTTTGGACGATGAATTCGTTTCCATTTTAAAGATACTCTAGCAAATGCTTATGCTGAAGGAATACAAGGTGAGAATTACAGAACGTATAGATACAAAATATAACGTTAATTTTAATGCGAATATTTACATTAAATTTGAAGTCTTCGTAAGTAAAATGATTTGAAAATTCAATATTAATAAAATGCAAGAATGTTCGAAATATAGTATTGTAAATGGTTGGTATTAGGTATATCCATTAACTGTAACTGCTTTTTGGTTACACAGTGTAATCGGAAAAGATTTCACAACATTAACCGACCGGTTACTGTTCGATTACACTGTGTAACCGAAACCGGAACCGACCCAGCAATATATTTATATACTTATAATTGGTGGTGAAGGAAATGGTTTGTACAGAATACATACATATGAGATACATGCAGACCCGTCTAAATATCAATTCAAATTAACAAATTAAACAAATCAATAGCAAGCAAGATATTAAGGAGTACACACCTAATTTTGCAATGACTACTGAACTCCTACGAGTTAAATTTAATTAAATATTAACGCAAAATGTTTAAGTCTAGATAATCCAGAACATTTTGTAAGGTGTTGTTCCCATCGTTGACAAATGAAGAAATGTATAACGGGGTAAAATCCTAAAACAACCCTTTTGCCTTCATTTTCCCTTTGTTCGCAGTCAATAATTCAATTGTACAATTTGTATCGAAGAAGTTAAGCCGATTCTCCCCCGAATATTTCACACTTCTTTGTTCTCTAAAAATGGGTTTAAGTTTAGAATAATATAACTTACAAAGGCTATTAGAATTTGTTGAGTGAATGCTTCATAGTAACTGTTTGCACTAACTTAATCTAGCAGCTAGAGAATAGTCACATTCATAGAGTCACCTCTTGACAATGAGCCCTAGCATTATTTTATGGACTATTCGACAC
>JABASC010001624.1:0-22005 GCA_019776185.1 Plutomurus gul | reverse complement strand
ATAACTCTCTAATGTGTAAATACTACAAACGTACACGTTATATGTGTATACCGTTTGCCGTTTGCTGAGCTGTAACTTTGCTCAAAATTTATGTTATCCTATCAACTTTGCTTTGCACCGTTCTCTCTTTCTTTTCTTTGCAGCTTGGTATTAAGCTTCCTCTCTCTCATATAATACTATGAGTTCAAAATGTGTGCTACGCTAGATAATACCACAGGAACACATCAGCAGCAAAATGGAAGTGGAAGAAGAAGGCACATATACCTTTTCAGTTTTATATACCTATACGATAGATAGTAGTAATACGTATTCCATTTGCTGCATACGTGAACTGAAAGTAGCTCTTGTCCTATTAATCCTTTCCCACTCTCTAATATTCACTGTATTAAATTGCATTGATTCAGGCTTCTGTGCATTCTCGTCGCGTCTGACGCACTACCGTCTCTCTGCAATAAAAAATTCTTCTTTAAAAAAAGTGGACAAGTTTTACGTGTATACTATTTTTGAACAATTACAAAGTCCGTATAGAATAAGTCGTTTAGGGTGCGTCGAGGGATCCTGCAAGTCGAGGAGACATGCACGTTGTACTTGGCCGAACTTACAAAGAGATTCCTTCATTAAGTAGACTAGAGCTAAAGATGGTTGTGATAGGTGGAAAGATATGTTGTATATGAGATGATGCATATGTACTAAGAACATTTGTGTACAGATGTAACATTGTGCTTATACATAGAGTGGCAGTGTCTTTTATTTTCCGAACCTAGTTGTTGTTGTTGTTGGTAGATAATATTTGGTTATTCTGGATAGCAGTGGAAAGGAGTGAGTGGTGGTTGGGATGTTAGCCAGTTTTCTCGTTCTTCATGATAGTGATTGTGAGAGGGCGGCTATGTGTTCAGCAGTGGTAGGTACTACAGGTACTACTTACTACAGGTAGTAGTAAGTAGTAATGTATAAATACATTATAAGGTACGTGTATGCATATCTGTGAGCTGGGAGCAGTTTTTCATAAGCTGCAACAGTAAGCGTACATTCACTCTCGCTCTGTTGTCAGCATTCCAAAGTTAATTAAAGAATGTTTTTTGTCGCAGTGGCCATTGAAAAGAAAATTAATCTAAATGCATCTTGGCCCAATTTGATTGACAGCTACCGTACAACTTTGTACAAGAGAGAGAGAGAGAGAGAGAACAGAGAGATAGAAGGCAGTTGGAGAGGAAAGCACGAAAGCATTGGTTTAACAGAAAATGTTTCTTCTTCATGCGCTTGCACTTCTTCTTCTGCTCCTCGCCAACCAACTTTTCCACTTATTAATGCACCACAGATATTGGAGGACTGTGACTTGATGATCACTGCCTTTTCTTCGTCTACTTATTCGTAGCCATCCACTACTCTCATTTTAATATTACACAAACTCATGTCAGATTCTAATATTTATATGAAAAGTTGAGTGAGTTGAGAGTCTAGAAACTCCCAAAACAATTTCAAGTCTCGGCCGGGTGAAAACCAGTTCAAGTTCAAGCCTTCTTTTACCTTATTAGTTTTGTTTTCAGAGCTTTCTGTGATGATGAAATCGAGAGAAGGCTGCTGCCTCCTCCGCCTGCCTTTCAGTAGTGGCCGCTGCTGCTGCTGCACAAGGCTCCTCAACGTCAACCCAATATTTCCACAAACATAAAAATACTGACGCAGAGAAGTGGACACGCAGATTCACCCGATAAGTAAACCCATTTGTGTTTAGACAGCTTTAATCGCTACCTAATCATACATGACTCACAGACGAAACAGACGAACACGAGAAATGGCAATGCTCTGCGTATAAGCAGCAGCCCACTGCTAAAATCCAACTCTCCTCCACGTTCCCAACTATTTACTATATACCCATACTGAAAGGTGCCTCTAAGATAGGCATGTACACCATTGTGTGTGCATATCATGTTCATCAATTCTGGTAGCCATTACTTCTCATCGACACAAAACAATTTTCCCAACCCGAAATTATTTTACGCTATGCAACATTGAAAAACTTGCCACGTTAATTAGTGCAGTAGTTAGTTTATCTGTAGATGATGCAGGATAATTGGAAATTTTCTAGATTAAAATTTATCCTAATATGATATCATTATTATTAATCATAGAAATAAAAAATGGCCTGATTGCCAATGAGAATTTGCGAACTTGTAATTGTGGGAGTGCATGGCTGATGTGAATTGTGTACTTGGAACGTTGATGGCTATGTAAACATGGTAATAAAATAATACAATGTGCACACCGAATTTTTCCCTGTAGCCAGCCATATAATTACGGCTGCATTACATATTTATTTAAGACCACGAAGGGTTTCACTGTCGTTCGTTCGATGGTGGGCAGAGAGCACGAAAAATGCAACAAATAGAGTGAGCATCGAGACAGGGAGCTTATTACATAATTAATGAATAGGAGTAGGTCATACAGAACAATGTCAATAGTAATGTGTAGTGCACGTTGTGCATTTGTGCTGCTGCTGCCGCTTCCAATGTATCGCATGGCTCAGTGTAACGAATGGGGAGATTGCGTACACGTTTCACCATTTAGCCACTACGCAGTGTAATAAATAATAATGAAAGAGGCGAAATTCTACTGTGCGTAAATTGAGAATATAAAGACAGATGAAGCGGAAACAGGCATCACTACATATGCCATGCAATTCAACGGCATCGACTGTGTGCTCAATTCCATTTGTCCCGCTGCACAAAATCCCCAATTGTTGTCCGCGTACTCTTCATTGTCCACGGACACGACCCAACTCTGCAAAAGACCTTCAAATCTTCAACAACTCAAGATACCTCTCTCCCCTTGTCTCTCTTGTGTCTATCCTCTTGTGCCAATTTTATGATGCGAGGTGCAAAACGACTATGTATTCTTCGGTTCTATTTTATATATATATTCGGGTCTATTTCATTAATCGGGTCTATTGCTTAATTAATTATTGCTTGCATGAGGTCATGGGGTCAATTAGGTGCATTGCAACATTGGAACTTGGTAAGTAGGAACAATAGAACACATATATAATTATTATTAGCTCATAAAGGACACGTTCATAACTTCATTACAATTACAATTTAATTATAATTTAGGGCATGTGAAATATGTACTTTAATTTAATCTAGATCATTTGGACAGGGGCGGGTGTATTTCTTTATTGGGACATAATCGGCCGTCGGAACAGGGAGGGACATTAGGTCAGATAGGGACAGAAATTCACGTCACGGTAGGGCAAATAAACAATGCAATATTTCCAATTCCACTTCACATTTCATTTTATATATATAATATCATCCTTTAATTTCAGTCCATTTCATATATTATTATAATTAATTTAATACATACCTATTTTTCGAGACCAATTTACCAACAAACGAATGATGACCGGGACAAGACTTGACAATAGTAATTTTCAGCAAGACAGGAGCAGCAGGAATTGAGTCCGTCCACAGCGTGGCTCAGCTAAATCACAACTATGGCTGACCGACTCATTTCTTGCTGCACCGGGAGAATCGATCTAAGGAATGGCAACTTGACAATCTCAACTTGCCCTTCCTTTCAGAGGATGACAAATGAAGATTTGGGACACCGTTCACAGCGTCTAAACTCTAAATTCTCTAAAGTCTGTAAAATTCTGCAACTTTATAGCGTAAGTGTACAGATCGTGGCTGGCTGCACAGAATGTACAGGTGTCAACGGAGGACGGTCCCCAGACATCGACACAAAATTCAAGAGGCTGGACACTCATTCATCATTCAAATAAGAAGCGTGCATTTCAGAAGTTGTTGACGGCTCCGCGTTGTCACCAAATGGCTTTCACCTGCCTTCTTTGACTTCCAATTGTAGAAATTGGACAAGTGTGTAGGCACACACATACACACACGACAACGTTTACTGAACTGATCGAACGAAATTTATGTTATTATACCAGCAATTTCAATGTTCATGTAAAAGGGGTAAATTAGCGGTTGCCGGGACAGTGAATACATTTAAGGAGACCGATGGCTTATGAATGAATGGAGACATTGGGGAAGCGGATTTCGAGAAGACGACAATTCGGTTGACAGTTGGCACCCTATGCCCTTTCTGTGTTACCCTATGTACATTCTGACCATTTTCTCTGTCTATTCTCCTATAAGCATGTTATTCTGGGCCAGACAATATTATCACAATGAACAAGCTATTACCATAAAGAGTATGTTCCGTTCACAAAGTGTTCCATATGCTCATGTGTGTGTGTGTGTGTTTGTGTGTAGGAGTGGGTTAGAGGAGCGAGCAAGTGATTTGAGGACTGTGATGGTCGGCGGAGGGAGCGTTGGCGACTTATAGGCTACTGTGTCTTATTGCTTGTTTGAGGCGAGCAGGAACATGGAAACATTCCTTGTAACGAAGTACTTATGGCTTGTAGTTCATGTGTAATGTATGTAAGTGAGTGGATGGCTGGCCGTGTTCATGCTGAGAACTCATCCAAATGTTTCACCCGAAAATACCCTTTTCTTCCGAAAATTGATGGCGTGGCACGCGATCGCTTCAAACATTGCGTGCTCATAAGACTTTCAATGTGTTTCTATGCACCTCTCTATGCTGTACTTTGTGCTCTGTTGTATGTTGTAATACTTTGTTCTGCTAAGGAGAACGTTGGTCAATATGCGACCTTTGTTCCGGCTCTTGTGTTCCCAGTGACTGAGACAGCAGAAGACTGTCCCCACAGCTCAAATATCCATCCACCTACCTATATAATATATATTCACTACTAATAAGGGCAAACAAATGAAAATCATTCACATAGAATATGTCCAATCCTCCCTCCTCCCACCTCGCTACACACAATTCTTCTCTATCACAAACTGATCTCATCATCACGCTCACAAATCGCACTCATTGTCACAGTAGTCCACCTACACTGCACAATTGATATTATAGCATAGATCTCTATACAGAGTAATACAACTGAATTTGTTATTTTTAATGCTACTGCGTAGTCATTGAACAATTGTACACACAGGTCAGTAGTAGCAACAACCCATTTCCCAATTTATTAGTAACTTGACGTAAATACAACTCTAACTGCACAAAGTTTTCGTGCACGACAATTCGCTAACGTTTAAGTATTGCCAATCCTTACAGCAGAGAACTAAATTACAGATAAGAAACACTGGTGGACATGTAAACAGACACAATTAGAATTTGGCAAATAATAAGTTACTAATGAGATTCAAACGAAAATGACATTGGTAGTAGACAAAGGTTTGCTGCAAACAACTTTTTTTTGGACAAATTTTATACATTCGTTTTTGTGTATTGGTGATGCATTTTTAATAGACATATCATTTTGCAGAGACAGTGTATCAGTTTGTATGTATATATATAATAAGTTTTATTTAAACGAGCGTTTGGCTAAAACGTATTTATTTATAAATGCAGTTGTATGAATTGGAAGAAATTTCTAGGGAATCGTCTTGAGCTCTTTATTGATGTTTCGTGTGTGCGGTGAGTGTGATGTGATGGGTGCTGCTGTCGTCTCTGTTGCTGCTTTCTGCAAGGAGACTTGGCAGTGCGACGCAATGGACAACAGAAAAAAAGGATGGGGTTTGAGTCGCACTAATCTCGTGATGAATTATTAATTAATGGTCTGAAATTACATGATGAGAGGGGCTACAAACTACAACTGGGAGTAACTGGTTGCTGGGCACACGGGTTTGAGGAGTCCGTCCGTCTCTCTCTTTTTCATCCCCCCGAAGCTGGTCGATCTCTCAGGGAATCGAATGCACATGCATTATACATGACTCTTGCGTGTGACGAACAAGTGAATGGGATTCCGATTAATTATCTATGCCACAAACTCGCATATCCTTCGATAAATACACACAATGTGCATATACGCACACATGTACATGCATACTTAATACAGTAACAGAATCTCCCAGTAAATTTGGCTCCTGCCAACTGTACATATAATATATATCCTCCCAATAACTTATACGATAGTTCATAGAGTGGGGGCTCTACTATTTATTTGCTGTGTGTACTTACTTGTCTGTGTTCACATGTACATGGCATAAAAATGCCCCTTGTTTATCTACATAGACAATGTGCACACATCCGCACTTTTCCAGCCGAGAAATTCATAGTCTCATGCACTGTAATTGAACACATACATTTTAAAATTTCCATTCCGTGATCAGAAAATCATGTATTTCGAAGTGGGACGCAGACCTCTGCCCCCAACTCCTGTACAGATTTACACAGCAATAGTAGTAGAGACACTGACTCAGCAGTAGCAGCAGCAAAACCCAGAATCTCGCCATCGAAAATTCTGAGCCATTCTACCCGTTCCAAGTTCTATGTGCATTGAACTGTGCAGTCTGCCCATGTCTCACTTAAAATGTGCGACACAAGATAATCGGATGACCGTTGAGCTGAACTCCACAGCAAAGTCCCACTGAACAAAGCTGGAATTAGATGCAGATAAGGTGTTTCATTGTTGAACAGAGTGACTTTTTGAACATATGTTGACTGCATGTTCCTCCGCGTCCGAGCCCTCTCTCAAGAATGACCATATTTTCACTCACTAGCGGCCTGCCTCCTCTGCTAGCGGTTGTGCACGGGAATTGACGGGATGACGGGGAAGCCCTTGAACAGTTGGATGACTAACCAACCCGTAATGACATGCACTGTGTTCTTCTTATCAAACAGTTGGACTACCTTTCCAACTGCTCGTATAATAATAATATGCAGCAGGAATTGTGTAAACGTTGGATTTTTGGAGTGGGAGCGGAGTGGAAGCGGAGTGAGGTACATACATAGGCCGTGTGGTGGACAGCTCATGATAAAAGTAATATTAAGTACTTCCGTGTTGTGTAAATACCTGTGCCAGACCATAATCAGTGTTGTAAACAGGATTTACTATTGTCCGCTGACAGCTATAATAACAATCTTCCCACTTTCCTACACATTCGAATTCCCTTACTTCGTTCTCTCTCGTCTTCATTGCATATTCTGCTGCTGTTTTCTCTGACTTCACTTTATTGTGTATTCGGGTGTACCTACACACATATTTAGTATTGGCGAGTGCAGTTTCCTTTCATAAGAGACTTTGTGGCGTTCAATGGACAGTGCAGTGGCAGTGCAGTGATTGTGAGTGGACTACTGACCGTCCCAAGCAAACGTTTTGCCTTATGACTTCCTGGGTGAAGCGCTCTGTGTGTTCAGGGTAGCTTTGACAATGTACACAGAGGAATGGTATAAGAGTGTCTGTATCAGTATTGTAAGCAGTGTACTTGTATTCAGCCTAGATTCAAATGTAGAATCTTGCACCATCATAAATACACGCTGTGAATTTGTAATGCCAGCAACTAGTTTGTGGTGGATCCCCTCGTTCGTCCAAATCCACCAGCAGACTACTTACGGATTCACAAAGCACTACCAGACGACGTTATTATATATAGTACAAGTCCTGTACATACAATTGATTTGAGAAGAGCGACAGCCCAAAAGACATTGACTCCTAAATAAACAGAGCACCGTCTAGACTTACAACATTCCCCACTCAACAATGTTCCTCAAATCCCCAAATGTTATTTATTTTAATTTCATTCTCGTTCCTATTTCGAGAAAATAACACTGATTTGTTGCCATTTCTTTTATCTAAATGTCGAATCTAGTTAATATTCTAGCCTATAAGTATATTAAAATAACCGAGAAATAGGATTTCAATTAAAAAAATAAATATATATCGATTCATGAATATTTACATGTTTCTGCATTCTGAATTTAAGCGAATGTAAGTAATTGAAAAATAATGGATGTGATGATGCAGCGCTGGAGCCATTAAAATTGTAGGTTGTAAATTGTGCGCAGTAGGAACCGTACTGCAGAGACTCCATTCCCAAGAATAAACGATAATTCGTTGCATATGTGCTGTAAATAAAAAAAAAATGCTTTCTGCGCTTGAATTGAGAGTCAACAATCCATGACTTTTTATGTCTGTTCTATAGTTTCAGCAGTAATTAACTCTTTCCAGTCTCGTAGTAGTACAGATAAGAGTTAGATAAGAAGCAGATAAAAGTGCGCTATTGCCAGTAATTTGAAGTGAGTGTAGTTCGAGATGTGGTCGGCTAGTTAGAGAAAATGCTATAATAAAAATGCTTTTGTGAAGGAAAAAGAATGGAAAGGGGGCTAATAGAACTGAAAAGGAAGTTAATAAACAGTGTGAGAGTGGGACTGAAGTGTGGGGTGTAAGAAGAAAAGGAAAGAAGGGCACGAACTAAAATTAACAATGTATTAACGAAGATGGCTATGCATCAAAAGTCGTTTGTGGCACAGTAGCGCCTATTATTCATTCAGCACTCACTCACTGCTCAATGTACATACTACAAGTATAGGATATTGTAAAGGATTGCATAGGGACTGGTAGTATAATAATAGGTAATGGGGAGTGAGCAGAGGAGGATAATAATATGTAGGCTGGTGGTCGTGGTGGTGCTCTGGTGTTTGGTGGGGAAGAGTGAAATTGAGTGGAGGACAAAAGATGACATTGTAAACATGCAGAGTAATAGAGAAGTGACAGGCGACCTTTTATAGATCCATAATTAATTGCATATACACCTGCATGAATTCCACAAGCTGCCATTTTGCCGCACTTTGACTCCGAGCTCACCAAAACTTCTATTCTCTTATTTATTTTGACTTCCCTGCTTTCACTACACTTTCTGTCCATTCACCAACGACCGACACCGACGGCCACTCTGTCATCTGTTGTCCAAGTACCTCGGGCCATCTACTCTCACAACAAAACATTCGTCTCCCTCTGCTCTCATTCCCCCCCCCCCCAAACACACAACTCTAAAGGAAGCGTAGCAGGCTCTCTGAGCCATAACGACAACAGATTCATACGTTGACTCCTTCGCTTCATTCAATATTAACTTTCTCACTTTTTATCGTCGATGCATGAGAAATTTCGTTAGTTCAGCTGCAGCCACAATGACAACAAGGTTTGTGGACACTACTCCCCGTACAAAGTGCAAATACTCACTAAAAATGAACAGCGAAATAGCATCTTGAAATTTTGCCATGTAACAATTAAAAACTTTGAATATTATTCGGATCCTGCTATTTGTGTGAGTTACCAGCGCTTGTGCACCTTCCCACATTTCCGACCAGAATTTGTCTCTATGAAAGATTAAGTTATCTCATAATTACACCATTTTCCCTTTAAAGTATTCATTGTTTGCAGCAAATTTCGATTTTACACATTGAAGGGTATTTGCATAGGAGTGAAAAACGATTGAAGAAAGAATGGAATTATTTGAGGTGACAATTATAAAAATGGTGTAAGGAGAGAATTATTTGGGTGCTTTGATTACTGTTTTGTGGAGAAAGAAGGTGGACGGACATGGAGCCCCTATTTATTTAAATCATGTTGCCTGCCACTTGAATGCAAGTATAAAATGTCAACGGTAAATATTCATTCTCTCATTCAAAAGTGAATGATGGATTGGAGATAGTGAAGGAGATAAATTTGTTGCGCGTAGGGTCAAACGACACGTACGGAGATCTAACCCCAATGTACATAAAAAGGGACGACAATGGTTGTTGGATCATGGAATAAGTGAATCTATGTATGCATTCACCTATGGGTGAAGAATAGCAAAGATTCCTGTATAAGCAAAGCTCTCGCTGTCTTTGTACATTTAAATATTCAATGTGATCTTGATCACATTATACTGTAAATATGGAATGAACCGTACCATGTGATTCAGTAGTTGGTGGTTGGTTGGTGGTTGGCGGTGTAGGTGTCCATGTGGATCGAGAGATTTGATGGAAGTGACGCTAAGCAGACTGAGGCGAGCAGACAAGTAGCTATTAAGGTATGAAAAAGTCGGATTTGATTACGGACGCGGATATTGCCATTGTGTCTGTAGTCTGTACATATCCAAGTACTTGTTATGTGTGTTGTGTATGTGGGAGTGCGGTGCGGTGGCTTAGCAGGACATGACACTCATTCATTGCAGTTGTAGTCCGCCTCTGTGTACTCTGTTGTGTAGGATTAGAGATGGACTTGGTCCAGTTCATTCTTATGCACGCACAGTGATTACGTGCAGTGGATGGATGCGACTGTTTGTACAGCAGCCAGAAGTATTAGACAGATCAAAAGTGATTTTGAGCATTCGTGGATCCACGGATCCAATATTTAGTAATGGACTAATTTATTAGAGGTGTTGGGCGAGCCGAGCTGGGAGTGTTCTTCAAATCGCTTAGCTCTGTACTTTTTCTTGTTGTTCGGGTGGTTGGGCCACAAGTACTCACAACTACTCATAACTACATACAACACACTACGGAGTCACTACGAGTCGCTACGAGTGGATAGTGGATACACGTATATTAAGCAGTAGGAAGAAATGGTTGTGATATTTAAGTATGCTGATTGAAAAATGCGAGATAGTTTTGTGTGTAAGTGGCGCGGCGCTGGATGGAGAGCCAGAATTGGTGGTAGGAGAACAAAAACCGATATCTTTACATAATATCATCAGAGTACAAGATATTGGACTTGTACATATTTCATTATGGAAACACAATATTACATATATTTTACCGTGGCCACCAGATCAGGTCCTGAAACATTTTAGTGGAGCACAAAGTAAAGAGCCAGCCAGCTACAGCGACTCGAAGACAATGTATGTATTGGATTTGTGAAGATGCGATGTGCGAGAGAGAATGAAATATATTATGAAGGAGAGAGAGAATGGAATAGAAGGAATAGAATGGAGACTCCCAAAGCCTCCTTTTTGATGGGTTTGAATATCGTTTAACCCTTGGCTTGAACTTTTCATTGTGGCAACATTAGAAATTCGAGGGGCACTGTCGAATTTGAAATGCAAAGTGGGGTGAGATGAGATTCCGCCGTTAGGACTCTTGTATTGTTGTGTGTACTGGGAGCGGTTGATCGGTGTTCCTCAGCATGGGGCTCCCCACCGGGGGTCCTCACCCTCCAGCTCCATATATTCATACACTGACTGCTGCATATTGTTATTCCCTTGTACATAAGTATATTCTGCTGCTGTTGCTCCGTCCTACAAAAGTCTTCTTTTCTGTTCGTCACTGCTGGGACTCGCTTCTTTTCTCTTCTACAAGAACTACCACTCACCCCTTTCTGTCTGTCTCCACCATCATCATCATCTTCTACTTCTTCCTCAGTCACCTTCCACTGAAAAGTGAAGCCACTTTCTCATCTCACATACAATCTTAATACTCTCTGTTTCTCCATAAGCATGTGTAGTGCACTGAGCCTTGTGTGTAGTTGGAAGGCAGCGTTCCAATGGTGACTGTTGCTGCAGTTTGGTGGATGAGTTCTTGTTTGAATCTCTCAGAGCACTGCCAAAATATCCATTGTGTGTTTTTGACACGTTGTGAGACGGAGATGGAGGATGAGAATGATAAAGTTCGGAGCGGAGTCGTACAGGCACACAGACACATAGCATGTTAATATGTATAGTGCACACAGAGAGATATAGAGCATAAGTAGAGAGTGCACATACATTGAGAAGAAGTCATTCAGCGCAGTCTGAGCACACAGAGAAGTTCAAATAGAATTGTGTAGCCTCCCTACTGCTTTGGCCAGTGTAACAGGTTGTGAGTGAATCCCTATCAACGGAACCCTTCTCTCGCTCTGCGGGTGCTACCATCCTCTCCGATACAATTGGATTACAACATGATGGTGCCTCAGCTCACGTCAGCCCTTTTCATCACTCTATAGCCAAACACACTCAAATCCACATTATATACATGTATACACGTGTATAGTGATGTATAGTGATGTATAGTGATGTATAGTGATATATATACATATGTAAGGTAGAGACAGTAGAGAGTCAGAGAGGGATTAAGGCGTTGTAGAACAGGAACAACTATAATAAGATCAAGCAAACATGCCGTGTGTTTCTGTGTTCAGAGTACAAGTACTTAGCATGTTGTGTAGTATTAGTGGTTGTAGTAGAAGAGTAGTGGTATACTAAAGTAAATGGTATAGAGGATGGCTGGGCTGAGGTCGTAAGTCGCAGTCCTCACCGTCACTTCAGAATGCACAACATGCACACAATAGAACCAGTCATAATTCGTACGAGAGCGCTCTTAATCGTTCTTGTTGATATAGTGTTGCTGTGCCGAGTGGAGTAGCTCTTCCACTTAAATGTCCAAAGACTCCACTCAATTTCCGTTTACACACACGACCCGAATGCATAGTCCTCTCATCTCCCATCGCTAGTACACTACAACTATGTACATGCACTGCTACAAAGAGAGACCCTTGTCTTTTGAAAGATGTGCTCAGCAGTTGTGCACTTGGCACACACACCCTTTCATCTCTTCCATTGTCTCTGGCCATGTCCTCTGATTTGTCATCACTCCCACCTTCCCCCGCACATACAACACTACACGACCATCTACTACTGTCTACTCCGACAAACACAACAACAAATGCCCAGCCTTTCCATTACCATCACCATTAATACCAATAAAACGAAGATACAACTTGTACATGCAGAGAACGTGCATGAAGTATGTCACAAGATTAACCGGAAGATGCTGCATGTCCACATGACTCCAGCAGCCCCACATCCATCACACCTTTCTCCATTCTCAATGTTTCGCTGGTGCTGTAGTCGTTGCTCTCGATTTGAAATTCGTCAATATTTGTAGAATGGTGTTGAAGCAGTTGCACATAAAGGTGGCTGGTGCTTATTGCCTATTGAAAGGGTTCATTGCCGGAATTAGGGAGCCATACGTTTGAGCGGCCTCTTCAATTGCGAATCGAGCCTTTTTAAATACAAAGAATGTGAATGTGTATTGCTCAGCTTTTTTCAATCGCTTCTTCTTCTTCCTCTTCTTCTGTGTTTCTAAGTTGTTCGTGTGACGGAGAGAAATTTTGAATGCAAAGTATTGTTGGCTAATGATATTTTAAATATATTTTGTTTTGTGCAATGCAGAATGGTTGATTGGGCGAGCCCAGTCAAGTACGAGAGGCCCCCCGAGTGAGTGCGACGAATTGTCATTTGTGTGCGGCACTCAGCAGCGTCTTCAATAACGGGCTTCCTACAGAAAATTGACCCCCCCTCCAGTGCACAGGCCCCCCTCCATCTGGACTCACAACAAACAACTGTCGGCATCCTTTCTCTTTCACGCCGGCCCTTCGCACTCTGGACTCGCGCTCCAATCTCCTTTCTGTAAGAACAAACCCACAACCCAACACGCTTACATACGTCATTTGCATATTTTACAAAGTCGGACTTGATACTTCTGCAACAGAACACTTGAATACTTTCTGCTACAACCTTCTACGCAAAAACTTAATGTATTTTAATCTCCCATGATTTTGCTGTAAACAATCCTTATTCTATATTCTCTATTCAATTAACTCGGTAAATTTAAGGATAAGAAACCTGCAGAATGACCAACCATCTCCTTGGCAATATTATATGAACTTCAAAGCCCCAGTGCAATTAATGTTTAAACGGATGCCTTATGATATGTAGGTAGTATTAAATTAAAGAATGCCTTGTTTGAAACTTTATTCATTTTTAATGTTGTCTCTTTAGTTAAAATTGTAAATTCTTAATGTTAATCCGCAGTATGTGGTGTTTGTATTCAGTGTGGAGGTGCAGAGTCATACTTAATACAGATTGGATGCATAAGTTGCTTGCAATGTACTAATCAATGTTCCATTCAATGTTCATATATGAATCTGCTGTTGAAAGGTGCGTCACTCCCATTTTTTGAAGATATTTGAATTATTTTAACGTTGTCGTACATTGAATAGACGAGTGGCAGCCAGTAAATTGAGACAAGTGAAAACATGAAAAATTTTGTGTACAATATTTTTATTTGTGCATGGAAAGTCGTGTCCTCGTATCATATATGTACAATATACATGATGTATCCACCACTATAGGATTTGCTTGCACAGTGAAGCAACATGTAATGCTTCGAATGGGATCGGGTTGGATGATTCTATCTGCTGTCGTAACCAGAGAGACAAAAGTAAAGAACAATAAAAAATCGGAAGGGGTCGAGCTGCTGATTGTGAGTTAATCCGGATTTTCCGTGTATCCCAAACTCCCTTCCTCCGCTACTTTTCCGCCCACTTGACTACCAGATGCATTTACTTAGATGCACAATAATAATGTCTTGTAAAATGCATAGATTTAGTAGCCATGTTTCCCACGATTCTTCTTTTATGTAGCAGCCATTGTGCATGGACAAAGTTGTGTATTTGACAATTAGACGGTGACTGTAAGCAACCTGAAGACTTACAAGATGATGATTTTTATTTGTGTCGCAGCATTCTGGCACAAGTCGTAAATGGTAGGCCATAGTTGTTTGGTAGCAGATAGAAATATCTGTAGGCATATATCTAGCCATATAAATAGAGAGAGAGAGAGAGAGAGAGAGTGAAAAGACAGGAGTTGATGTTTCGTGGAAGGTTTGGCAGAAGGGAGTAGCGGAGTAGGACCTGCCGCAGAATGTGGTTACAGTTTGTTTGGCTTGTTAAGAAGGGAGAACAAAGAGATTTTTGGAGGACGAGCAATTGTCCGATTGGAGTGGAGTCCCATTTCATGGAATGCAGAGTGCATGTAATCCCTCAGTCGACTAGGAACATAATGAAAAGTTGACCTATGAACTTGGTGGTCTTTATTTCTACGCGTGTGCTCGCACCTGGGAAATCGTTAAAAATATTTTAACGACGGCTCAACCATAAATTCGCACGGCGGTGCACATGAACGGGAAATATTTCTGAGCACACAGACACCACCACCACTCTGTCTATGACTCCTTCTTCTAGTAGATGTCTAGTTGTCTAATATTAATAACTGTTCGAGTGACTCGGCTAAAGATTTCCTTAGCTGCCCTAATGTATGCACACTACACACACAGAAGAAACGATATCTGCCCATACATCTGAACGTTTAGCTAGCATACCGTTCCTTGTGCTGCAGACTATTGCAACATAGAAAACAGTCGTCAGTGGGATTGGAAAAAGAGGAACTCGCAGCAATCTTAGAACATTTGCTCAGCTCGCTGGCCGCAAAGGTGATCCGAACGCAATACAGACTCTAAAATATTGAAAACGGACTGCGTGTAATACTGATGATGCAGCAGAGCAGCAGATGAGAGAAAGGTAAAAAGGCTACATCTCCCAGCATCCTTTTTTTTACTGATAGCACGACCACAATCTTTATGCTCCCTGCTATCATCATCACTGTCCGTACTAGTCGTATGCGCAGGTAGATGCTGTGTTAGAGTTGTGTCAATCTGTAGAACTTTCCATATGAAAGCCTCAATGAGCTTTTACTGTACGATGCAGTTCTGTAGCCACACTAAAATGAAGGTATAAACAGTCGTTGTAAACAGAAAATGAAATTAGTAGCGAGTAGAATTTTTTTTAAATTAATTTCTTTTTAACTGTTTCAGATACAAAGAAGGAATCAGTTAGAGTTAATTGACTTATGAATAAAAGTGGATGATTGTGTCTCGCTATCTGCAGACAACGTCACTGATTGTAAGTGCGACAGTTGACGGATGTGTGGTTGTAGTGTTGCAGTTAATCGGTGATCTGTGTGCACTCAGGTAGTTCAATCGATCCAAGTGCTTATAAAAGTTCAAACAATAGCTGCGTGTGCTTCAAAGTATTTGAGTTGTTATTTGTATGTAGTCGTGTGTACTGGAGGTGAGTGAGGTTGCCTTTTTCAACGTGTAATATCGTGGAATTCAGTGAACGTGTACAAATGTATGTTGTTGAATGTACGGTGGAGTGTACGGATTTAAAAGTGATTGTATTTAAAGGCTTGGCTGTAGGGTATACATGTGTTGGCATGAGGAAGTACACAGCAGATACAGATAATAGCCTTCCGAAGTCCTGAGAGCATCTTGAAAATAAATGAATTTTTCCCTCGACCCAAAAGCCAAGTCAGACTTGGCGAAGCCTTCTTCTTCTCAGCGCGAGAGACCTCATGCTGCGTCTACATTAGTCTTTACTTGATTTTTATGTCCGAATTTTTTTCCAAGTCATTTCCATCGTTTATTTATAGACAAGAAGGAGTTGGAGCATGAATAAGTTGCTTCAATTTATTACCTGCTCTCGTCCTTTAGCCATAAAGACTGTCAGTGTAGCCCAACAACACACATCATTTGGATAGCAGCTCAAAACAATAATAAATCCATATGCAATTTCCAACCAAAGCTGGTAGTCATTTTATGTTGTGTCCTGGCAATTTTCTATGACCTTCTTTCGCTGAAGGAACTCCTTGGACCCAGTCCACTTCAACGTACGTATGAACATTGCTTTTGGCATAGTGTGCTATTTGCTTTGTGTGTGTGTGTGCGCTCACAGTGAGAGCACAGTGACAAGGGATTGCTAAAAGGAACTTAACGAAGCTGCACGACTACAGGCCGCAAGTAGGCTGCTGAAGTACATACAGTGCCATTGTTAGGTAGGACGGGAATACACCAAAAGGCTTGACAAAATTAAGGGGAAAAGAAAGTTTTGTGGTTTTTCATGTTGACACTGTGTGAGGATAAATAATTAATTGGGGACAGGACAGAACAAGACAGGTCAGTGGGCAGAGAGACGCGTACAGGGCAGATAATGCAAAGTAGTGGAGCAGAGGTAAGCAGCTAAGTTGGTTATTAAGTTCCGAGACAAGGGACTCGGCGTACGAAATAAAAAGTGAATAGGCTGCGAATAAGTTATGAGACGAGACGACAGATACGATCCACGCAGTGGAGTATACCATCCTGCTGAAATTAATGCCCATGCAGAAAGTACTGCCAGCCATACGTAAACCCAGTAGTAGTTTTAATATGGACGAGGAAGGGCAAAGTATTTGGTTGTGTGGTGTTGGTTTTGGTAAATATGTCGTGTGCCATTAGCACAAGTTCTCGTGAACATTGATCCAATTATACTGTCGTCATGATCTCATGGAAATCATATTGTAGGCAGCATTGATCGACTGCAAAGAATCACAAATGATTCATGTGGATCAACCCCGAGACTGGATCGTGTGCGCCTTGGCCCGACCTGCCTGCCTCCCTGTTTGCATACACAATTACTCGCTCGTCCACTCATCCCTCTGTCAATATCCGGGAAAGACTTCTGTCTCTGTGTACACTCAAGTCATCGTCTTCTCTGGTCGTCCCACCAAGCAAACCAAAAATGCTTTCTTAAATCATTCCGCTGCTTGTCCAACGTTTAATCCCACAGACAACATACTCAACAAACCATAAATTTTTCCCCTACTCTGCAACGTCATTTACCTACCCGCTATTTCTCCCACCACCGACCTTCCTTTGCCTGTTTCTGTCCTCCTCCTAGAAATTTCTTTAAAATGCCTTCCTACATGTTCGTTGTTTGTACACACACGCAACTATACATTAACCGTGTACAGAGTCATAGTTGAAACAGTAACAAAAATTCTATCAATACTTTAGAATTTTTCATTGGCTTCATGTAAAGTAAATGTAGAGCTTTACGTCGTTCGTCTTTCGTTCATTTACCGACACTTTTCCATTCATTATACATATACATACTACTTATACATATAGGATAACTATAGGATAACATTTAGGAATATGACATGGGATGGTGAATTTAGTTGAGTTACTAGATATACTGTGTGTATATATGTGTGCACGGTGGGTATATGGTTGAAGTGGTCGGAGGAGGGGAGCTGTAGGAACGTATTTAATGTAGGGACCCCACCCCAACCGTTTTTCACGTATTTCCAGTGTTCTCTGTTTTTGACATCTGTATATGCGCCGCCGCTCGCCGCTGGAACTACCATTTCGCTCTAGGGGTCACAAAAGCTCTTCCCGACAAGTACACAGCTCCCACAGTTTCTTCTTCACTGAATCCTCACGTCTTCACAACCTGCAGCACACAGAGTCCGAGACCTTCACCTCCGTTGCTGCTTGTGTGCAAACGGGACATCCAGTCCACTCACACCACAATACGACATCACAACAACCCTTCCCTCACACTTCGCTCTCTCTCAACTCTCGCTCAGCCTTTGTCTTCTTCGTGTGTCCCGATCTGCTGTCCAATACAGACTCCTCATCCGTCTGGCTCTCTCTCTCCCTCCAACACGACCGCAATGTCACACAGCCATGTCCACAGCACACTGACTCTCTCGTCCAGCGAATTAATATATTCAACCGTCGAGACACACACTGCTCAATGCCTCTGTCTCACTACAGAAGTCGGCTGATCCAATTCAATAGTCCGGGCATTACTTTCCCCTATCACGACCAACGCTGCCGCCGCTGCTACCTCCGCCGTCGTCATCCCTGCACACAATATCAGAGACTAGGCCAAACTAAAAGAAACTTTTCGAATAATCATGTTTTCTGCACTCCGTTGATGCGTTCGATGCATGGGGCTACTTGCACAGGTATGCCTGTACTCGTGCATGTGATGGGTGCACCATTTCGAGATATTTTAACCATTTCTAGACACAATTACAGAATATTTTAGATGCATGTAGTCAGAAGATGCGCGAAAGGGTTCATGAAGCTACAGAAAATGGTTTTTGTTTGTGTGAGTGAGTATCCCCTGTGTTTCAACAGACCGGCACACAATCACAAGTCACCAGAAAAAGCGAATGTTAGTGAAACTTTGGACAGCAGCAGCATAGGCTGAGCATAGGCTGACCGCTGTTGTGAAGCGGGGCGGTGAAAAGTCCACGGACAGAAGAGAACAAGGATCATCGTAGCTGAGAACAAAATCGTTGCTGTACCCCCCGCTGATCATAATGAACGATTTAACGTTGTTCTTTTCCACTCACCTATTTTCAACTCTTAAGTACTCTTCTCTGTCTGCTCTCCAACTTCCTACCTTTTCCTAACACCAGCACAATACTAACCCACTCACTCACTCCCATATGCACAAAGGGGATAACTAGCACCACTGCCTCATCTGGCCAAGTTCACTGCACACTGCAATTCATCTAAATATACAGGGTACACTTATTTACTACAGTTTACTCTTGTTAGAAATTCTTAAATTAAACTTCAGCTCTAATAAAGCGTAAGATCAAGTCTTTCACATTTTACATTTTTTCCTCATTTCAAACTCTTGAATTGAAAGAAGTAAAACTCGATTTCTAATAATTTGTCAAAACAAAAAAAAAAGAAATAATTTTGGGTCTTGAAATGAAACTGTATGGATTTTATGGTTACAGCAGTCTGTTGTGGACTTTCAATAGAATTAAATTTTTGTATCGTGACCTATGGGTCACCCTGTGATGTTCAATGGAGCTGACAGACTGACTTTAAAGTCTCTGAAAGTCTATTATTGCTATTTCATTGTGGCACTCGCTGTGCTTTAGATTACCCCCTTAACTTCAATGTAACTGTTGATGTGCACATGGAAAACAGTTTTCAGAGCATCGCTTAATCTCATTTTCTATACGTTTCCATAAAATCACGTCCCTATTGTCATCGCAATTAATCATCCCAGCAGTGTCTCAGCCACACCGCTCCACTGTCAAAAACCAGAGTACACTCTTCTCCCGTAAGGACAATGGAAAACTGCTTTGAATTGTATTAGCAAAAGTGTAAGCTGAACTGAACGCAGGAAGGAGCATCGATATTCTGAGAAAGAGAGTGAGAGAGAAGCAGTTCGGTCAGCTCCGTCCGTAGGAAGGCCTTGTGTGCCGTGCTAGGGTAGAATTTGCGTTTTAGCTGTCTCAATGAGACAGTGACAAACATCGAGTGCTATTGATCTCTCATAATAAATACGGGTGAGCGGCTAGAGTAAAGGTTAACATTAACAGACATATTAAAGTGTTGCATGGCAAGGCGACGGTCTTAGTCGCTGTCCGTCCGTCCGTTCAGATGAGGCGTGTTGACGAGAACCAACTTATGACATATAAATGGCTTTCACTACTGAATTACTAATGGATCATTAACTATTTCTATGAGGATAATGATGAGAGATAAAAATGCTACTCATCATGACAATACGTACACAAAAACAATTTACCTGACATGCCATATTCTCTTTATTAGGTCACACAGTGTCAACAATAACATTTCTCCCTTCTTTTGTCCTATTTGCTTTTTATTATCAATTCTCTGTACACACATACACACACATTTATAGGTACGAGTTCCCGTGGCTGGTTACCAATCCTTCTGCTTCAACGCCCACATTTCTTTTCCACTTTTTTCTCGTCACCAGCACAACTTTCTATCTCGCCTCTCAATCTGCACAAAACACAATTGAAAAATTCTAATGTTTTATGCAAAGCTTAAAATTGCCAATGAATTCCAGATTAAGAATTTGCGTTAAATGTTACATGTAAATCTCCGCCTAGTCAATCAATAAAGCGTCAACCGTTCTATCACAAATTCAAAGGCCTTTGAAACTGAAACGTACATGTTAATCCTTATGAGTTCTTTTTAAGAGGCATGCAGGTGAATTAGGTTGTTCATTCCAGGAACTGAGCAAGGAAATCACACAAAGAAATACAATATGACTGCATATAAATATATTCGTAGCCGGCACTTGTACCTTGTATACAGACTTGTGTAGACTTGTGTACAGGTAGACAAGAGAGATGTCATGCAGCAGCTTCGGATGATGAAACTCGTGAAAGCTGTTACTTATGAATTTGTGTGCAGTTGGCTGTGCAGTTGGCTGTGGAGTTGGTATTTCACGGAGATCGTGAAGCCACAAGATATAGACGGACAAAGATGAGTACATTGTATGAGGGAGCAGAGTATAGTTTATTTTGACCGGAAAGGAACAAAGGTATGGTGTGAGGGCCCTCCTGCCGTGTGCCACAACTGTCCCAAAACCCCCAAAACTCTCCAGGGAATCTGAATGGTCTCCAGTTTGGCTCATCGCTTCCCAGAAGAATGGCTTTTTTGCTTCATCCGCGTCCACAATGCCAGCTCACAATACATGTGTTCCATAGTCGGCTCCATACTTGCACTGCATACGAGCAAACCTCAACCGGCCGCCAACCATAATCTACAGATATTCTTCTAAGGGTTATATACAAATTACTAGTAGAACAAATGAATGTGCTAGTAAAACAAATGAATTTGCTAGAATGCGTTTATTAAAAATACAGTAATTGAAAGAAAGAATTTACTAGTAAAAACAAAAATTATTATTAGTAAATAAATGAATTAATTGGCAGTATTAAGAAAAACACTTTGCCAGTATATTTTTTAAATAGTGTCATTGGTTGTGTAAGGTTAGGTTAGGCAAATCTGACCATTCAAGATAAATCTTTAAAAAATCTCGTTTTCTCTTCGTTAATATGCTGAAAACTGTTCTGGACGACCCTTTTTGTATGAGCTCCGAACATGACTTTGAAAATCATCTCCGATTGTATCGTGAAAGCCGTTAGTAATAGCACTTGCAGCAGCATAGCATCGACAACAAGAATGGATGATAAATATTGTTTATATGAACTAGTTCTTCACCATAGTTAAGGGCAGAGAATCCGATCATTACAGAGCTTTCGCGATATCGGAAAAATGATGGTCATATATTCATTTTGTGGAACTTTTGACTTCACTTTGGGAAGAAGCTACGACAGCCATGTTAATATCTGTAGCTAAATCTCATATGTTGAAGTTCAACAGCAGTTTTGTCCTCCGCAAGCTGTTCACTACCACCTTATCTTCACCTTCATGATCATAATTCCAACCTGCTGACAATGTACTGACAATGTGTTGGATTCCTTACAGATAATTAATCTGTTACTGAAAAACTCATTTGTTTCGGACTAGCAAATTCATTTATTAAATAATAATGTTTTACTGACAGAATGCGCCTACTAGAACTTTCATTTCTTTTAATGACGATTAATTCGTATCCTTCTTCTAATATCTCTATACTACTCTACACCAGTCACTTGTATGCAGTATGCGTGCATCTAGGATATATTGGGGAAATTGTGGATGGCCACGGCCAGTAACTACTTT